>APFE030610353.1:6104-72990 GCA_000404065.3 Pinus taeda
ATTTAATAGTTAGTTTTAAGTATCATTAGGTGTCATAGTAGGATGAATTCGAATTTCCCTCATGCTTGAGGAGGAATATCAGTTATGTAAAGAGCTCTATATATAGCTGAAGCATCAATGTACTCAGGGTTGGAGATTTGATAACAGAAAGTACTGTTTTAGCTTATGTAAAGACCATTTTCAGTAATATAAAGCATCTACTTTTCTTCTCAGGATTCATGAAGGATTTGTCATGTTCAGAATATGTGTTTTGTTCTTCTCTTAATGTTTTTTCAGTTGCATAGATGCATAATCACTCAGAATTCACTGATTGTGCTCTGACTTCCTGTATGCATGTGTGAACTGTGGTTTTATGTAAGTTGTATTCTGAACATTTAAATGCTAAGTGCCCTGACTTCTATGCAAAGGTAGTGTCATTGTTCACTGAAATATGCTTGACTCCATAGGCCCAATGGGAACTCAAAAAATGTTTATCCAGCCATTATATTTGTCTATGTTGTTACATCACAAGAGTTAGCCATCTTATCATCAATAAAAATCATAAACCCCTTGAGAGAGCCCTCTCAGGCTAAGGAGGCTAAGCCTTAGTCAAAAGTTTGGTTTGAAATAGTTACTTAGAGTCATCCTGACCAACAGCCTATCAGGCTTGATTTTGAGATAACAGATTCACTAATGTAATTGGTGAATACTCGACCAAACAGATGTTTTGTAGTAAATGTTCTCAGTCAATTCCAAGTGGAGTTGAGGCATGATCATTGGATAGCATAAAAACATATACTGATATATTTGTAAGGAACCATCCACTACTGCCTGAAATATGATAGAAGGAATGATGTCCACTTGATTGGAAATACAAATTACGATTGGGGAGGCAATGAGAAGGATGGAAGGAGCACTACATGAGGATGTTTTAATTTAGGATTCTCCATGATCTCATGGATGAGCAGAAAGCAAGAAATAGTTGCTTTGAATAGTCCTGAGGCTGAGTAAATGACAACGTATGAAGTAAGCAGAGAAGTTGTCTAGTTAAGGAAGCTAATATTCGACCTATTTTAAGGAACAATGGACCCCACAGTGACACATTGTGATAACATGAGTTGTATAAGACTATATGAATACCCAATATTCCATGGAAAGATGAATCATATCAACAACAAGTATCACTACATTCGGAAGCTAGTACAATATGGTGTGTTGTAGCTACAATACATCTCCAGTAATGAGAAAGTAGTTGACATATTGACAAAATCTCTTCCTAATAATAAGCTTGTGTATTGAGAGACAAGCTTGGTAGTCATGGACCAATATTATTTGTGGACTAGCTATGTAGGATAAGAATAGTCCAAGGAAGGTCATACTCTATGAACACTCGAGTGGGGTGTGTACCTTGAGAGACAATGATGATGGTGTCTATAAATCATTGGTCTCACAGCATTGTGCTTTGATCTTGTGGAGAGATAGAGATGTTAGTCAAGGCCTTGCTATATGACAATGTTGGTTGATATCATACTAAATAGATGGGTTACCAATCCGACTCTTCTTATGATATCTCTTTAGATTGAGAACGTCCATGTACCATTTATGAATACCTCCCTAGTTAACAGGGAGTGTTGACAAATGTGTAACTAGGCTCGATCTTCATAAATATGAAGTGTACTTCTGATTCTTGTATATTGTAAAATGAAAGAAAAATATTATTATTATTTTTGGAGCATGGGTTTCATGCTCAAGGTCTTTTATTTTATAGGTCAAGCACCCATTGAGTGCTTATAGGGTTTTTCCTAGGTCAAGAAGCTAAAAGAGTCATTGTCATAAGTTGAAGACCCCATCGGACACATTGTAACTTGTAAATATATATTTTTTTGTCATTGAAAGTGTCAAAATACCCTTCAAGGCCAAGTCGGCCTGGCAGCTGGGAAGTCGACCTATTTTGAGGAGCCACATCCACCTTGAGAAACCTATATAAAGGGAGGAACTCGACCTCCTTGAGACACTTCCATCACTCATTATGTGTTATGTGGAGACACTATGTGCTCTAGATCCTTGTGGTGTTTAGCAGGTGGAGACACTGTGTGCTTTGGATCCATGTGGTGTTTGGCAGGGGGAGACACTATGTGCTTTGGATTCCTGTGTGATCTGGTTGACTTGCATTAGTGTGAATTCCCTTGAGCACTTAACTCTTCAATATTTGAATATGTCTCAGGGGTGGTCAGCTGCAATAAATATTGCAATGTAACTGGCCTATGGTTGGGTGGAGAGTTCAAGTTATACAAGTAAGTGTATTTACTAGTACATATGTTGCACTATGAATGATGAATGACGTTGCTACATGTTATGAAATTGTCTGTATCAACACTTTTAATGGAGGAATGTGTTATTCTTGCTAGTCTACAATGATATGTATGTGAATGTTGTCATGGTTACAAGGGATTTGCAGATCCCTGTGGTTGCTAACACTTTCTTGAATTGCAGAGCTATTTACATGGTCATGTATGATTGCTTGATGAGCTCATCTAAACTGCTACAATGTGTGAATTCCATTGTGTTTGTATGTTATGGATATCATGGATCATTGATTGTTTAAAATTATTGGTTGTCTCTCTTAGTAAAGGACTAATAATGATGTAAACCACGATATATTAGTGGATCTGATAATGTTGTCTAGGATCCATTCAGTGGCATAATATGATGCTTCTGTGTTTGAACTTCCATAGTAGTTTATTCATGGATTAACTTGTTTTAGTGCCTAATAGTAGGCATGTTGATGGATTCATTAATTGTATCACGGTTATGTATAATATTCAGAATGATTAGTGTTTGGATAAGCGTTTTATCCTTGTAGAATGGGTGTTATGAACAATGCCCTGCTTCAAGGCGAGCCTTGGCAAAGTTCCTTGAAGTCCTTACAATTTCTAAGTTTGAGTATTGAAAAAGATCAAACTTTGTATCTAGGTCTGGATAAGTTAGTGGTATAATTTTGTATTCAGGGTCAGATAAGTTATTGGCAGTGTCATGTATCCAAGTCGAATGCACTTTAGGCCTAACAGATGTATCTAGGAATCTAGACATCTGGCTAGTTTTGTACTTATGCATTTTGGGAATACACCATATTAAAAATAATATTGATATCTCACTAAGGAAGCAAGGAAGAGGTAATATCCGATGCGGGCCCCACTTAGGCGGAACTAGACGTTATATTGTCTAGTGAGAAAATATGGGATCTAGAGGATCCGAGACTTTGCAGTTAACATGAATGTTTGTGACACCCAAATTTAGATTGGGTCGGATAGCACATTGAAGCATGGGGTATCTAGTGTGGGGATCAACGAGGTGGATTATTGATTGAAGCCAGATTTTGTAGAATGTAGAGTTGTATCCGAAGTAGGCCCCATTTGGACATTGTATTTGGTAGGTTACAAAGAGAGGATTTATATGATATCTGAGAAATCTGGTAGTTGGGGGATGGTGCAAGTAAAATAAGTCCCGAATTAAGATCAAGGTTGGATACCTTGTAATGTTGGGAAGAGTAATTTGGAAGTCTAGGGGTTCTCCTGAACTTTCCCCAAAATCAGATATAAATGAAATCATTGCAATAAATGAAGGGATCAGACCCCGTGGGACCCACGAACTAAGATGAGGTGGAAAGCGCCACAAATGCATGACTACAACTGCTTAAATTCCATGTAGGTATTTCGAAGGACGTGGCACTGATTAGGGTGAAATGGGAAGACCATGTGGGACACACGTGAGTGCCACATGGCAACATCTTGTTGATGTGGCTAGAATTAATTGGTTAATATTTAAAAGGGCATAACTCTCCATCCGAGATTCAAATTGAGATAAAATTTATATCACAAGAAAGCTCTTAATGAGCCAAATGCTATGGTGGTATTTATGTTGGGTTTTGAACAAGTTGAAAAAGAAGGATTCTTATCACCCCGTTTTCATAATTAGGCCATGGAGGCTAGGTTAATTAAAAGTAACACCTTCCACAACCCCTATATCTAGGGTAAAAGAATTTGCTTACCAAGCCTTAGGCCACAAATGCTGGCATTGAAAAATAAAATATGGAACTATAGGCCATGAAGCTTGTGAAGTGCTTATGAATATCAACCATATATTATTCAGAACCCAAATCTATTGAGGGAAGAGAAGAAAATATTAGGAATTATTGAAAAAAGAAACAAAGGTTGAGGTTTGGTAATTATCTTCCCAAACCCTATCTCTTGAAAGCACACACTAAATGATAAAACCTAAAACCAAACTAAACAAATATACCATGAAGAAGCATGAGATAAGTCTTCTAGTTACTCAACCACAAAAGCAACAACGAGGGTGGCATAAAGAGATTTAGCTATGGAATAAGGCCACTAATCTTCCTCATGACCATGAAACCAAAGAGTGATGAAGTCATAATAGGAAACCCAAGCTGTAACACCCTCCTCCCACATCTACCCAAGCAACTGGCCAGTTGGGGTAAACATGCAATGAGAGGCCACTATGATAGGATTGGACCTCCTAAGTCACGTTAAGGAATTGGAACCGATGTAAACACAACATACACACCTTGAACATTAGCATAGGACCCTCAGGAACCATCCCAACCTTTCTTCCAACCAGACCCTGGGCCCCACTAAGATTTTGGACCATTTGACCCCCGGACACTCGCATGTTATAGGCCTGCCAACATTCAAGAGGCTCTAGACGCTCCCATGCTATAGGCATGCCAGTGTCCAAGGACTATTTTGCTCAGTGTTGTGCCAACGTCCTTAGGATTTGATCCAATTTTTCAGGCCCATAACCCAGGTCACTGCCAAAAATTGAATGACACCTTCAGAACAATAAGATAACAAGGAAATGATAGTACAAATGCAATTACTTGAATAAGACCTTAATTGGGCCCCTACTAGCCATGACAAGAATTTCATCAAACATATCACAAATATGTAATCTACAAGTGTAAATGACAAATCTAAGCATAGGGGTCTCATAGTTATCTAAGATTCACTATGAGGCATTGTTTTCTTATCACTTTAGTTGTAGTTTCATCCATTAGGTCATATATACATTGTTCATTCATTTACAAGTAAAAACATGATGAGATCCATAAATAGCCACTGTCATAATACATATTCATACCCAGCATAATAAAAATAGAAATACCAAGGAAAGAACAACCATATAATCCACATATAAACCAATATAATCCTCATGAGATAACAAGGGGAAATAACCTCATATTTATGATGCAAAATCCAAACCCGGGATGGGACTTCCACGTACCACTCGATCGTAGAATGGTTGAGCCAAATCTCTCTTCAACCATTCACCCTCATGCCATATTCCAATCATGAATGTGGGATCTCATAGAACACATCAATTCATAATCATCCAGGGCTTCCAGAGGCCAACCACCTCAACCCATCAAACAGTGATTCCGCCTTACGGTTGGACATCACAAAACCATCTTCAGATTGGTCTTTATCCAAGCCTTCCAGGGCTCCAGAGTGTTTGTTCCAACCTGACTTCCAATGCTAGTAAATCAACCCATGATCGTTATAGGGCTCCATAACATTTGTCCAACCAAGGCTCCGGGACTAGTAACTCAACCAAAGTTAATGGAAACATGAGAACCAACTAGAAAAACAAAGAAATAAACCCACAACACCATGGCTATCCAGGAAATGGAAAGGCTAGGCTAATCCACTATCCATCCAGGAAATCCTCCATGCTAATGACAGATCATGACCAAGAAACCACATGCATGTGCCATGCATGCCAAAACTAGTGAGGAAAACATACATGCAACTTGGTACCTGCAAGAAAAATTTCTTGTAGTTGTTGATCCTAATGTCCTCTTGTGCTTTCCTGCTCTTCCTTTGCCTTTGTTCTCTAAAACTCAAAGTATGCCACACTCTCCAAGAGTGGTCCAAGAAGTGTCCAAGAGTATGAGGGAGAGAAAATAGAGAGAGAGCTCCAAAATTGAACTGACCTTGCTTACACTGATCAAACCTACCCACTGATCCTTAGAAGCCTTTTTATTAACAAGGCCTCTATTTTCTTCATTTTCCATTATTTTCCTTCAATTTCCTCCTCACATGCAACTTGTGACCTTTCACCTTCCTTTTCTCTTAAATTCCATTATTTTCATAAATAAATGTGTCAAAAAATGTCATTTTTCCTTTCCAAATCCTTAGCCATTGCCTTTGCTAATTTCCTTAGCCATTAATAAACCGATGAACACCCACTAGGATGCCTTCCCCACCATTCATCTTGGAATATGCGTCCCATCACCATGGCCTTATATATTTTTACATGGATTTTTAACCAGGGTGTTACAGAACCTCCCCCCCTTGGGGGAACATCGTCCTCGGTGTTCAATGACAATTATAACCAACAAGGCCGCTGAAAAAAAATAAAAAATAAAAAAAATTGCCCATGGAGCTTTATAACACAACTCGTTGCAATATTTACAATGACCATTTGCTAAAACATGACAAACATATCGTTTACTGGAGCTTTATAACACAACTCATTACAGTATTTACAATAAAAACAACATATACTCCTACACATTTGCTTCACCCAACAAATAATCATATTGCCTATGGAGCTTTATAAACCTAGCTTAATACAATATTTACAATAATACACACATATACACATAAACACATTTGCTCAACCAACAAATAAAAAGATATTATGCCTGCATCAGCAACAAGGGAATCCAGAGGCTCACACCTCCACCCTCAAAGTAAAAACAAGACTCACCTCCATCCCAGGAAATCCATAATCCACTGTCAAAGTCAAAGCTGCACCCAATGTCCAATGCTACAATCCTGCGCCACTTGTCCTGTCAGTGACCAATTACCGACTCATTATTCCAAGGCACACTCCCATTGTGCATCTGATTCCTTATGGAAATGCTAATGACGAAAACAAATTCATCCCCAACCTTCCCTTATCTACTACACAGTCCCTCGGGCAATCTGGTCACCCCCTTCCGTGCAGTCACACACCTTCCAAGTTCTGCTGGAACTCCCATCTCGGGTAGTCCATCCCTTGGCAATGCTTCCTCGCATCAGAAGATACAAAAACCAAGGCATATCCCTTCCTTAAAACCATCATATCGGTCATAACATGCTCATGGAAATCAATGGACACTATTGGGTACTAGTATTCCATAATGGCCCTGCTCCTGAATACTTTACTAGCATATTGCCACAATTTCCTATTCCTTTTGTTGTTACAAATTCTTGTAGTCATATTCAACCACCCGACCGGGCATGTTCATGCATTTTTGTACCAAGCACATAATTTCCATTAGATTTAAAATAAATTGAAATAAATTCATATCATACCTCATTGGTAGCTCGTCAATAAGGTACACTTGCAATCCTGTTTACTTTTGGTCACAACAAGTCAAACTAACATCTTTTACCAAATCAACATGTACAAAAATATCATATCAAGTTAGCTCAAAACAAAACCATCATAGATCAAAATCATAAATCACATGTAACCATCATAAACCAGAATCATAGATCACATGTAATCATCATAGACTAGAATCATAAATCTCATGCATAATAAAACTGAAATAAAATATTGATACTTATCCTTTAATCAATCCTTAGATTCTACCTTTGTCCTTATTTTGTACACACACCAAGTTAGTTGCAACACCAGACAAACACCCATTGCCTTATCCTCAACCATGTGCACATACACATAGTGTGCATCACACACATACAACCACACACAATATACAACACCATGCAATACATGCATCTACACTTGACACACAACACAAACACATATACCTAGTGTACAACGCAACACAATACATGCGCCTACACCTAGTGTACACCACCACACAATACATACACCTACACCAGATGTATGACACAATACATACATCTATACCTGATGTACAACCCCACACAATACATATACATACACAGAGTACAATATAATGAATACACATGTCACAATACCATGACTACACAATGAAAATACATAGTACCACATGGCTGCAACACAACATGTACGACATGCACATAATACCACATGTACACTTGTACCATAGGTACAACACGTATACAATACCACATGTACAAAGCACCACTTGCACAACATGTGCACAACATCACATGTACACGACACCACCTACACAATGCCACATGTACATCGTACCACCTGTACAATGTGTACACAACACCACATGCACGACATGTACACGACACCACATGTAGACAACACCATATGCATGACATGTACACATCACCACTTGCACACAACACCATACGTACAACATGTACACAACACCACATGTACAATCATGCACACAACACCATATGTACATAGCACTGCATAAAAACATGTACATAACACCCTATGTACACAACACTACATATCCAACATGTGCACAACACCATATGCACACAACACTGCATATTCATCATGTGCACAGTACAATATGTACACAACACTGCATATCCAACATGTACATATCACCATCTATACCCATTACTGCATATGCAATATTCACACAACATTATCTGTATCACCCTGTACATAACATTACATAAACAACATGTACACACACTATATATACACGACATCGCATGTGCACAACATCACATATGAAACCTGTACAACATATATAACATACACTTAACAATATCACCACACATCCAAAACCACATTGTCTCTATCAAGAAACCTTGCTTCCAGTATCTTATATCCTTGCTTGTCCCAGTATGTCACAGACCACATTGCTTTCATTTCGTTGATGTATCCCTGGGTATAGCCTGCCCATAACATAGACATAATATAATCACATAATATCAACTCATAACCACATGATACTGACCTCATATATTTGTCAGAGCTACTCCTCCCAATTGATTCCTCGTAAGACCCAAAACCTCTTCATGCCATTCACCTATATAAGCAATCATTCTTCCACAAGAATGATCCCTGATGACCCCGTCGGACGGTGACATAGATACATGGATACATACATGCATATACATAAACATTAGCATAAACAATCATGATCCTGTCAGACAATGATAAGCATGCATACACATACATACATATAAACATCAACATAAAATAATAATGATCTAGTTAGTCAATGACATACATACATACATATGTACATATAAACATTAGCATAAAATAATCATGATCCATGATGACCCCGTTAAACATGACATACAAACATACATGTATACACATATAGACATTAGCATAATCATGATCACAATGTAATTACTAGATATCATAAGGTAAAGATTAAGAGAACTCCCTTTATGTGTGTAACACATGTGCAACATCGAGAACAACAGTTCCCAACATAGCCAAGGCATCTGATGCCTCAGATCCATTTTGTTAGGTCCCTATACTACTAGTGTAAACCCTCATTGTTATTAGTGCAACCCCTTATTGTATTATTGTACCCATATAGTCCCCATGTTGTTATTATTGTACCCCATAGAAGCCCACAATTGTTATTGTTGTGCCCCTACAATATTATTATTATATAGGCTCTGATTGTATTAGGATAGCTTAGACTCCTATATATAGAAAGGAGGTCTTGTCATTTGTATCATCCAAAAAAAATTCATTTGTGTAATGTAAAGGAGGTTTCCCCCTCAAAGAGGATGATTTCTAAGTTGTTGATCTATCTTTGTTTTTTTTTGTGAGATGGTTTCATAACATTTGGTATCAGAGCTTTAGATTATAGGGTTTCACTGCTCCAAAATAGGTCATCGTGGAATTTTTGCTATAATTTATTTATTTATTTATTATTATTATTATTATTATTTATTTATACTACGGTGTTTCAGAAGCTAAAAAAACACATTTGAGCTGAAATCTCGATGATCCTTAGGTCCGAATTTCAGATCTTGGCTCGCTATATTTTCGGAGATATGATATGAGGAAGTTAGGGTTTTTGCAAGCTCCAAAATTCCATCCCAAACAGGCCATCGTGGAATTTTCGTTATAAGTTTTTTTCTACGAAGGTTTAGGCACTAAAATTAAAACCCATTTGAGCTGAAATCTTAATTAAGCTCGGGTCTAAATTTTAGATCTTGTTTCCCTATATTTTTGAAGATATGGTTCAAGATATTTAGGGTTTTTGCAGGCTCCTGAATTACATCCCAAACAGGTGATCTTGGGAAAATCGTCATAACTTTCTCTCTGAGTATCAGATTGAAATTTTGTAAGATGTTACATATAGAGGACAGATTGTAGTTTTATGAGCATTTTTTCATGTCTAAAGGTTGAAACAATGACACGTGACACTTTGTATAAGTCCGCTCTACTGAAAAAGTGTATAATCAAGTCATCTTGGGAGATTGGGCATAACACTTTCTTGGAGAATCCAATTTTGATCAGACTGGTGGCATTGGAAATAGGACTCAAAGGGATACCATAGTTCGCAATTTCAAACCTTGGATATCCAAAATTTCAGAGCTACATCAGATTCAATAAGTGGAAAAAGGTGTGTAGTTTTTTCAAATTTTGCATAAGTCTAGTTTGAAAAATTAGTTTGAAGGAATTCAAAGGGCATAGTGAAGCATAATTGTCATTAATTGATGCCCCGAAGAAATAAAATGGAAACAACTAGTAAGCAACCTAAAAGCTCTAGCATGACTCATGAAGAAGAGGAAGAAATGCAACTTGATATATCAAAATTACGAGACCAAGTGCAACAAATTTCACTCTCACAAAAAGTAACAAAAGTTAAGATGGATTGTTTAAAGAAAGACGTGGAAGATAATATGGATGGTTTAAAGAAATGCGTGGAAGCTAAGATGGATGGTATGAAAGACAACATTGAAGATTGGAAGAAGGACATGGAAAGTTGGAAGGAAGGTTTGACAAAGTTGCTACAGGAAAGGTTTCCTAATGGCGAAAAGGTAGTAGAGCAAACTCAGAATGAGAACAAAATAAATGTTAATCATGATTAAAAGAACGACAATATTGAAGATTTGAAGAAATATGTGGAAGGTTTGAGGGAAGGTTTGACAAATTTGCTACAAGAAAGGCTTCCTAATGGCGAAAAGGTAGTAGAGAAAACTCATGATGAGAACAAAAGAAATGTTAATCATGATTTCATAGACTCTAACATTGGAATAAAGACCCACCACATTCCAAAGATTGATATGAGGAAGTTTGACGGCAAGGATCTCGTAACATGGATACTACAGATTGAACAATATTTCGATCTCCATAATGTGCAAAACACACAAAAGGTACGCATTGCAACTTTATGTTTGGAACCCAATCAGTTTGTATGGTATCGATGGCTTTGCTCTCGTAAACAAATTGTCACTTGGTCAATTTTTACGGATGAAATGGTAGCACATTATGAGGATACAAAAAGCAACACCTTATTTAGCCAATTGATAAATCTCAAACAAAAGGGTTCAGTGGAAAAGCACACTGAGGACTTCCAAAAATTGAATAGAAGGGTAAATGATATTCCAAGGAAGCAGAGGATTGATGTCTTCATAGGGAATTTAAAGGATAACATTCAACATGAGGTTTGTCTTTGGGAACCTGATTCATTGGAGAAGGCATTCAGGTTGGCAAGAAAAATGGAAAGAAAAATTATGGAAACAAGGAAGTCTACCACTCACAACTATAAAGATGGAAGTGTTGTTGCCCTAGCCTTCCACAACCTACAGGTTGACACCACAACAATTGGAAAGAAAAAAGAGCAAAAGGGATTTGTTACAGTTGTGATAGCAAATACACTAAAGGTCATAAGTTGATGAGAATAAATTATTTTACATCGATTTTGAAGAGGAGGCAGAAAAGGAACAAGAAACGTCAAAGGAAGAGGATATACACTAGGAACAAACCCTAGAGAAAGAAGAAATGAATACGACCATATCTTGTAATGCACTGGCCAGAATTACCACTCCTCAAACTATCAATATAGAAGGACATATCAAGAAGAAAAAGGTAATAACGTTGATTGATTCGGGTAGTACCCATAATTTTATTCATTGTAAGATAGCCAAGGAATTGAATTGCTTCCTATATCCAACACTAGAGTGTCAAGTGACGGTTGCAAGTGGAGGAACCATAAATTGCTCTAGAAAGTACCATAATATCAAGCTATCCATGAAAGAAAATGTATTGAATAGCCCAATGCTTTCCATTCCAATGGGTGGCGCTGGTGTTGTACTAGGAGTCCAATGGCTATAATCCTTGGGTACAATAACTTTTAATTTTCAAGGGCTTTTTTTTTTCTTTTTTTTTTTTGCTGGAAGGAAAGGAAGTTGAATTAAGGGGTATCGCACAGAAACCGAAAGATAATCAGCTCTAAAGGAATGACAAAGCTTCTAAAGAAAGAACAATGAGGCGTAATTGCACAGTTATGTTCGCTAGAGGTTCCCACATCGAAATCATCTATTTCTCTAGATCTCCAAAAATTCTTGACAATCATTCGAAGGTATTTGAGACTCCCAAAGGCCTTCCACCTATTCGTGATCATGATCATGCTATTCATTTGATTCCAGGAAGTGTTCCTCCAAACGCCAGACCTTACATAATGGGAAGACACTTCAAGGTAAAAACGGATCATGATAGTCTTAAATACTTTCTAGAACAAATATTATCTTTAGAATAACAACAAAAATGGGTCACAAAGATGTTGGGTTATGACTTTGAAATCATCTACAAAAAAGGGAAGCAAAATGTTGTTGCAGATGCATTTTCAAGAAAGGAAGAGGATGTGGAAGCATTGTTTTGTGCCATTTTTATTATCCAACTAAATTGGATAAACGAAGCAAAGGATGAATGGAATAATGAGGAAGAAGTGTGGGCACTCATTCAAAAGTGGTAGAAGGTCCCAGTTCAAACAATATTTTCCAAAACTTGACGAAGAAGGAAAAACCATATTGGAACCCGAAGCAGTCACAGAAGTAAGAAATCGACAGCTACGAAATCGATCAATTCAGAGTATCTCATCAAGTGAAAGAACTTACACACTGAAGATTCCACATGGGAGGATGGGAATTTTATACAAAAGCATCCAGAACTACTCAAGCGTTGAGGACAACATTTTTTGAAGGAGAGGGGCATGCTAGGTCCCTATACTACTAGTTTAAACCCTTATTGTTATTAGTGCAACCCCCTTATTGTATTATAGTGCCCATATAGTCCCCATGTTGTTATTATTGTACCCCATAGAAGCCCACTATTGTTATTGTTGTGCCCCTACAATATTATTGTTATGTAGGCTTTGATTATATTGGGACTGCTTAGACTCCTATATATAGAAAGGAGGCCTTGCCATTCGTATCCAAGAATTGTTCATTTGTGCAATGTAAATGAGGTTTCCTCCTCGAAGAGGTTGATTTCTAAGTCATTGATCTATCTTTTCTATCCTTTTGTGAGTTGGTTTCATAACACATCTACTTCACCTTTCTTAATTACCCTTCCCATGACTGTCTCGTCTTCGTATATTTACACCAATGGACCCAACCAGTCCAACCGGTTGTCATACTCTTGCCTTCAACTTCCTTTATACACGCACTGACTTCATCTGAGTCTTACATTGCCTACTGGATTTCATTAAGCTCTCTCTGAGCTCCATTAACTTCCTCATTCCCCAACCAATTCCAAAGACTCTCAAAACAATAAATGCAAGACTAAGAAGCAAACAAGAAGAAAACCATGGAAAACCAACAACAATACGACACCACAAACAAAGTGGCATGGTCATGCACAAGACGCAAAAAAAACTGCAATCAAGCTCAACAAATCACAAAAGACTAAAGGCACAAAACCAACAATAAACACCATGAATCAATCCCCATGGTTCCCAAGGAAAGATCAACCTGAGCTTTCTTCAAGATTTCATGGCAACCTCTCTTTTCCATGCAATCCCCTACATCATACTACCATCAACACATAACTATCAGTGCTTAAATAAACATAACAATACATTGGTTACCTTACCTTGTCGTGCCAAGCACGTTGCTTGCAACTGAACACATCCACACCATCTCTCAAGGGACTTCAATTCCCTTAACAGATCCACCTGTAACTAGAGACTAGCTATTATACCTGTCAAATACAAGTTCATGATTCTAGCACATATCCAGATAGTGTCAGACACAATCAAGGTTAAGAAGACTTCTGGTATGCAAAGCACTCATTCATTTGGAATTAGGGATTCCAAACATAGCCAAAGTAATTCTTGCCCAATTCCTTTCTTTTACCTTTTTACCTTGTTGTAATTGAGGCTTACTAAGTACTGTCACATCACCCAACTGTTAGTTATATAAACACATCAATCGTTACCTTGTCATGCTAATACCAAGCATGTTTCCTACAACTGTTTACACATGTCAACCACATGTTCCAAATATCAAGACAATCATATCTATCAACTTGAAATCAACCTTTACCAAGACTAACAATCTTGTCATAATCCATAGTCAACTCATAGTCTTTAGGCATAATGCTACAACTGTCACCTACTACACTCAAGTACATATCAACTGTCTCAACACATATGTGTTAGTACAATCATCTTAAAACAAGATCATTTGAACACACCCATATCATGCGATTAATAAAACATTCAAGAACAGATAGACGACATAATAGACACCAAATCTCAAACACAAAATAAACGACATAATCAAACATTCAAGCACAAAGTAGACAACATAAGCAAGCTCATACCTTAATGTATCTCAGGGGAGGCTATCTTGTATGTGCAATTAATCTAGTTAGCATGATATAAATTTACAACAAATCAACTCAAACATAAATAAGGCCATGATATCCATAATAGTCACTAGCTAACATGTTCGCATCATAAACTCATAAACAATTATCACTTATACATAATAATGACATCTGCAGAGTCAATCTATATTAGTATGACGTAATATCACAACATATCAACTCATACCTGAATGTCACAACCCTAACCATTTGCATAGACCATTCCAACTTAGTAAGATACATATAACATCAAGATCTTTGTAATAACCATAATCATCAAGTTACTAGCATATAACAGCAAGAAGTTAACCTATACATACTTATCAGCAACATATAACATAATCATCAAGTTATCTAACCTAAAACAACAACTGCAATGCATACAACCACAAGTTACTATCATTCATGACTATTCGACACCTATGCACATGACTACACAAATCAATTAGCATCTATCATGTATATAACCATAACATCAATAGAATGAAAGGCATACACATAACCATAATGCATATAACAATGCTTAACCTACATACCTACATGGTCAACATACAACACATATGAAAACATGTTCTTGCCTCAAGGTCCAATGCTACAACTTCACTTTGATGGTCCGCATCTCCCGCTCTATCTTAGTCAACACATCAACATCATAACATACAAATATCATTATGATGACCTAATTGCATGAAATGACTTCACAGTGCATGTCTAAACTACTATACATGCATAACCATAACCACAACAATTCATGCATAACAAATGCATTTACAACGATACACTCACGACGACACATTCCATAACAACACCATCAACCTTCACATGGTGACATCACTACAACCATGATCAACACCATGCAAATGCAACAAGCACATGGACTACAAGCATAAGGAACACATTTATGAAACCCACATGAATGCATGACCAACACACAACCCATCAAGTTTGAGGGGTGAAACATGCTCTGATACCACTCTGTAACACCCTCCTCCCACATCTACCCAAGCAAACGGCCAGCCAGGGTAAACACGTGATGAGAGGCCACTATGATATGATTCGACCTCCTAAGTCACATTAAGGAAGTGGAACTGACGAAAACACACCATACAAACCTTGAACATCAGCATTAGGACCCTCAGGAACCATCCCAGCGTTTCTGCCAACTAGCCCTTGAGTCCCACTAAGATTTTGGACCATTTGACACCTGGACGCTCCCATGCTATAGGCCTGCTAGCGACCAGGAGGCTCTGGACACTCCCATGCTATAGGCACGATAACATCTAGGGACTATTTTTCTCAGTGTTGCACCAACGTCCCCGAGATATGAGCCACTTTTTCAGGCCCAAAGCCCAGGTCACTGGCCAAAATTGAATGACACCTTCAAAATAGTAAGATAACAGGGAAATGACAGTGCAAATGCAATTACTTGAATAAGACCTTGATTGGACCCCTACTAGCCATGATAGACATTTCGTCAAACATATCACGAATATGTAATCTACAGGTGTAAATGACAAATCTAAGCATAGGGGTCTCATACTTATCTGAGATTCGCTATGAGGCATTGTTTCCTTATCACTTTAGCTATAGTTTCATCCATTAGGTCATAGACACATTGTTCATTCATTTACAAGTAAAAACATGATGAGAGACATACATAACCACTGTCATAACACATATTCACAACCAGCATAATAACAACATAAATACAAAGGAAACAAAAACCATATAATCCACATATCAACCAATCTAATCCTCATGAGATAACAAGGAGAAATAACCTCATATTTATGATGCAAAATCCAAACCCGGGATGGGACTTCCACGTTCCACCCAACTGTATAATGGCTGAGCCAAATCTCTCTTCAACCATTCATCTCCGTGCCATATTCCAAGCATGAATGTGGGATCTCATAGAATACATCAATCCAAAACCATCCAGGGCTTCCAGAGGCCAACCACCTTACCCCATCAAACAATGATTCCACCTCAAGATCGGACATCAAAAAACCATCATCAGATTGGTCTCTATCCAAGACTTCCAGGGCTCTAAAGCCTTTGTTCCAAACCGACTTCCATGACTAGTAACTCAACCCACGACTGCTATAGGGCTCTAGAGTGTTTGTCCAAGTAAGGCTCCAGGACTAGTAACTCAACCCAAGCTAATGGAAACATGAGAACCAACCAAAAAAACAAAGAAATAAACCCACAACAACATGACTATCCAGGAAATGGAAAGGCTAGGCTAATCCACTGCCCATCAAGGCAATCCTCCATGTCAATGATAGATCATGACCAAGAAATCACTTGCATGTGCCATGCATGCCAAAACTACTAAGGAAAACATACATGCAACTCGATATTTGCAAGAAAAACCCGCTGCAGTTGCTGATCCCAATGTCCTCTTGTGCTTTCATGCTCTTCCTTGGCCTTCGTTCTCCAAAACTCCAGGTATGCCACACTCTCCAAGAGTGGTCCAAGAAAACTCTAAGTGTCCAAGAGTATGAGAGAGAGAGCTCCAAAACTGAACTTACCAAGCTTACACTGATCAAACCTATCCACTGATCTTCAAAAGCCTTTTTATTAATGAGGTCTCTATTTTATTCATTTTCCTTCAATTTCCTTCTCACATGCAACCTGTGACCTTTCACCTTTCTTTTCTCCTAATTTCTTTTATTTTCATAAATAAATGTGCAAAAAATGGCATTTTGCCTTTCGAAAGCCATAGCCATTGCATTTGCCAATTTCCTTAGCCATTAATAAACCAATGAACACTCGCTAGGATGTCTTCCCCACCATTCAACTTGGAATACATGTCCCATCACCGTGACATTATATATTTTTACATGGATTTTTAAACAGGGCTGTTACACAAGCACATTCGCCGCAATGAACATACTAAGAAACCAAATCAAACTAAGATTCTAGAAGAATGCACCGAAACTAACTCTCATTTATTGTCCATCCTTCCAACCCATTTCTACTAATATCCTACCTTGCATGCAAAAAGGGACATAACACAAGATGGGTGATAAATTCCACATGTCACAACCTAAAGCTCGTGTCCTTGAAAATTGTTTCCACCTCCTTGTATGTAATCCCTTCACATGCCAATCCACATGGTTTTTAATTACAATGCTACATGTCTCCAAGGTCTATTGAATGATAAACATTAGAGATTTTGGATGAAGTTAGACCCCTATTTTTTATTATAAAATTCTATGTGTTAAATGGATATCTTCATTTGTTAATCCATCAACTAGCTCATTGTGTTCTTTTAGCATAATATAGTATGAGATCTTAACAACAATTAAGCGACTTTGCTTATTCGAAAATAATAAAGGCTAAATAATTATCTCTTGAAAATGTGTGATAAACCCAAGTATTATTGATGACTTTAAAGTATAATAACACTATTAAACCTTGAAGCAATGGATAAGTTTCAACTTCATTATTCATAAATACTCTAATTCCTTAAATAAAAGATGTTCATCTCAAGATAAAAAATGAATCCCTCCCTTTGTCGTCCAAAAGTAGTTCTTAACCATGTGAGCTAAAATGACCATAATTTCCTTATAGAGATACGTTCTACTTAAACTTTTCGTAGACATGTACAACACATAAAAACCATGACTTTTTTAAATGTTTGCATATAATTGACAAAGTGATTAAAGGATTAGAGTGTGTTGGTGATCTAAATTTTAAAAAACAAAAAAATAACAAATGTAATATACAACATTGCTTCTTAGTACCTGCCTTTGATACAAAAACTAATTCGTAAATAAGTTTTTGTATCTCATTTTTGAAATATATATATATATATATATATATATATATATATATATTCCAAAAATGAGATACTAAAACTTATTTACCAATCCAAAATGTGTGACGCAAGGGCCATTGCCAAAATTGGTGAAGTACGGGAATATTTTATTGCGTCGAACATAAGTCCACACGATAATGGTTTGTTAAATATGGGAGTAGTTTATTGCACTTGGCATAAATCCACGAGATAGTTCTCCATGGGTACAAGCATTTAAAAACCTCTAGCACAAGGTTTAGGGTGTACATACATCTAGTACTAGCATTCCTCATATGTTATGTAAGACTTTGATTGTTTCTGATACAAGCATCCATGGTGGATTTTCCGGGGCTGTTTCTAATAGAAGCATCCATAGTGAATTTTCTGGGGCTGTTTCTGATAGAAGCATCCATGGTGGATTTTCGGTCCCCAAAAGAGCTGCAGAGGATTGCTTTTCTTCCCCTTGTAAGAAAATTTCCCCTTTTAGTATAGCAAGCACTTTTATTTTAGTTATATTATGGTGGGAAAGGCTTCAAAGAGTTATAGAATGCCACTCTTGGCACGTAGGCCTTTTGTTACTTGTTTCCATAGGTGGAAACATATAATATTTAATCAATTACTACAGGTGAATGAGGTAAGTGAAAGCAGCCTTTTGTTACTTCTCAGCAAGTACAAATGACCTCAAAATGTTTCCATAGGTGGAAACATATAAGATTTAATCAATTACTACAGGTGAATGAGGTCAGTGAAAGCGAAAAGCTGCTATGACCTCCGCTAAGGTTTGGATGTACCTAAAAAAATATGTTTTCCAGAGCTTACCCCATCTCAGGCATGCGGGGAAGACAGGGCATTATTCTCAGGTATTTTTGCAACAAATTTTTTCTGGTTTAGTTTTAATATAAATCTTTGCTTCAAAGTAGTAATTTGGTTCTATTCCTCACTTCCTTTTGTGTTTTAGATTTCTGATTGAGGTATGATATCATGAAATTTAGACTGTAAAGTACAAAAAGTTTAAACTGTAAAAGTACAAAAAATTACAAAAAAAATAATAGTAAGATTCTAAGGTATTAAAAAAAATATAATATAGTAAATTTACTAGTATATGTAGACAATAATGAGGAGTATGTAGACCGAGCTGAGGAGGCTTCAGTATATGCAGACAATAATAAGGAGTATGCACACTGAGCTAAGGAGGCTTCAGACAGAGCTGCGGATGCAGACCGACTGAGGAATTAAAATAAAAAGCTACTCCAAAATGGTGTTGGAGGAATTAGAATAAATGAGGAATCTGGAAAGAGGAATTCAAGGAGCTGAAAAATTATGTCTCTACACATAGTGTAGAAAAGAAACTAGAACATGGAAAGATAAGGAGAACATGTTTCCAAGCAATTGAGAAGTTGCGTGTAATGCCCCATGTAATCATGCTATGAACGGGGCATGCCTCGTATAATCATGCTATAAACGTGTAATTTGGAAGATAATGCCTCGTATAATCATGTTATGAACATGTAATCTAGGAGACATTCCATATGTTATGAACGTGTAATCTAGTTGCTTGACAATATTTTTCTTTGGTATTTTAACCAAAGATTTTGATATAATATGGGCCTCTCGCCTCGAAAAGAGGTCAAATAAGAACACAAAATTATTCATTGGTTGCCAGAATGTACTGTCAATCTCTTAGAGGGTGGACAAAAAGCATTTGTATTAAAACTTTAGATTTATGGCCTTTGATGTCTTGAGTACTAATATGAAAGACACACATTTCAAGGCAGCCTGCATGCAAATGGTCTCATAACATTTAATTTAAACCCAGTATTACTCCATTATGCCATAAATTTTCAAAAAAAAATCTATAAATCCCATTTTAAGCCAAAGTTTCGTGGTCGTCGACCTCGGGAAGAGGCCAAATAAGAACTCAAAACATTTGATTGGTTAACATAAAACAATCACAATATTTAATAGGTGAGAAGAAGGTGAGGAAAAAGCGAGAAACACATGTACAACAAAAGTTTGGCTAATTTAAATTTAAACCTCAGTTTTTTAGTGTCCATGCATTTTCCAAAGCATTTCGATTACAAGAATCCTGCTCGGTGCTTTGGGCAGAGACTAAAAATAAGATAAATCATTCAGAAAATGAATAGTTACACAAATCTTAACCTATTATCTAGACAATAGACCCTAAATAATTAAAATAAATATTAATTTTTAATATATTTTTATTTCTAACATATAGTTTTTCAACCTAAATAAAATAATCATATCAATTTACTTAACCGAGCAACAAAAATGGTAATAAATTTGTAAAAAAATAAAGAAATTATTTTTATATTATTAAATATTCAATTAAATATATCTATTTTTTAAACCAACTAATTGACTAATTACAATATAAAGGCAGATATAAAAATAGGATTAATTTGTTTTTGATGTCAGCGAATGCATGCTTTACTACTCGCTGCTCCCTGACACCCAAAAGTAGTACTTAATAACTAAGTGACCCAAAAGACACGCATATGACCTTTATTTCCCTTAAGGATACTTTCTAAGCGAAAACTTTGATTAGACACGTACAGCACGTAAAAACCATGACTTTTCGAAGTTTCTGCAGAATTTGTGGACGAACTTAATTCTTGGAGAAAACCCAAAATATTTTAGATATATATTTGTACATGTTGGAGCGCAGGGGTTCTGTTTTTATTTTTAATGTCATTAGCTACAAGGAAGAAGTAGGAGGAAGATGTCAGCCAATGCGTGCTTTGCAGCCTTGCCAAGCCGCTCCTACCCCTCGCTGCATTCTTCCCATATGCAGAGGTTACCCACTACAAAATTTAGAACAGGTTCTGTATCTATTAGCAGGCAAAATTCCACCAGAATTAACGGTATAGTCAGGGCAGTGGTGGATGGTGAGGTATCCGCTCAGAGGCGCCCTGTTGCCAAAGAGGAGAAGCCTTTACAGACTGTACCAGTTGAGCAGGATGGAGTGCCCGTCGAGGGAGTCATTAAATTCGACAAATTTGATATTCCTCGGCCATATTGGAGGTAAAATTGTTGCATTAATTACAGGTTAGAAAGGGTTCCGCAGGCTTGCAATATATTATATAGAATTTTCTTGAACTAAACGAATGCCTACATGAACGTTTTATATTTTGTGGGAAGATGTAACTCTTATTATTATTATTATTATTGTTTCATTTGGCCGTGATGCCGGGTATGGCATTTTGGTAAATGACCCATATCCCAGTGTGCCTGATTTTAGTTTCAATTTTTCCAGTGATTTCATACAGCTTATGGATGAAGGGCACTTCAACCCCAACCAAATAAAAAATAATGATCAAAATATTTCATTTGGACGGTTATAAAAGACGAAAACTCGAAATGTAGGGGAGCCTTGGTATCATTACTTAGTTACTGGTCATCAAACCTGCCCTGAGGCGCTGCACTGTAAAAAATGGACTTTTTTCACTTTAGGTGCTAGGTCTGAAGGGTATCTATGGGTATTTTTGGCTTAAATATTAGTTAACATCACCAGTGAACGCCAAATTGATGCGATAGCATCTTACTTTAGCACCAGTATCACTTTGATGTAATAACAATCACTCACTATAGAACTATTACTATAGAATTAGAATCTCTTTGATGTACGAAGTTCTAACATCTTCTCTTATTCTAGTACTAATATCTCTTTGGCGTGATAACATCTTTTCTCACTCTGGCATTTTAAAAAATCCACGAAATTCTGCAACCGCTGATATGAACAATCTGAAACTAATTTCTTTTCATATATACACATAATTTCTGTACTTATTTTGCAGCGGAATAGGAACAGAAATAAATCACAGTCACAAAGTAGCAAAACACAATATTTTTCTAGGGAAGCCAACTGGGAAAACCCTTGCTTGCTTGAGAATGTTATTGAAGAAGAATAAGCTACAAACCTCTTACAAATAACCCTGCTCTAATAGAGAATACAAACTGATCTCGCAGCCTTGAACTAGGCTTGAAACAACCCTGCAAGAATGCTGATCTGCTTCCCTCAACCAGCCCACACTAAGGCCCAAAATCCTTGTGCATTCCTTGGGAAATAGTCCCTATTTCATAGCCCATTTGACCACCTAAAAATTAGGAATTTCCTCCTATTTTTGTGCGCACTTCCCAAGGGAAATTGTCCTCCCATAATTCACACAAGGAAACCTTCTTGGGTCATTCCTCTCACAAGCTCACAAACTCATACTCAAGAATGAATACAATGTGTGCCTTCTATCTTGTTATAAGCAATTCGAATAGGCTATTGTTAATAAGTTATATGTTTGAATAGTCGAACTGGTGCTTTTCTAGTTAATACTAGTTAACACAACTTGTTAACTAGTTCCTCCTAAAATTTAGGAGGCTAACTCCACAAATTCTTTTAGTTCCCAAACCAACTCACACTAGAAGACAATTAGCTCGGTCTTCCACAAACTCGCACTAGTCAAACTGTTTGTTGAATTTGTCCACATCATTGGAACTTGTACATGACTAAGGAGAACACAAATTCAATTCCTTGTATTAAGGCACAAATCAAGGAATCCATTCCTTCGCTATTTTTCATCACTCTATCTTAGCGAGGAAGGGATTTTGTACAATTCCCAACTTATCTGCTTTTCTAGTTAACAGTAGTTAACACAACTTGTTAACTAGTTCCTCCTAAAATTTAGGAGGCTAACTCCACAAATTCTTTCAGTTCCCAAACCAACTCACACTAGAAGACAATTAGCTCGGTCTTCCACAAACTTGCACTAGTCAAATTGCTTGTTGAACTTGTCCACATCACTGGAACTTGTACATGACTAAGGAGAACACAAATTCGATTCCTTGTATTAAGGCACAAATCTAGGAATCCATTCCTTCGCTATTTTTCAACACTTCCTCTTAGCGAGGAAGGGATTTTGTACAACTCCCAACTTATCTCTGGGATGAACAAAATTGTTTCTTGCCAATGCCTTGGTCAAGATGTCTGCTCCCCTGTTGGAATGTATGATAGCTTCACTATTTGCTTCTGCACACAATCTCTAATATGATGATAGCGGATCTCGATATGCTTTGAGCGATCATGAAACACTGGGTTCTCAGAAAGCTTAATGCAACTTTGATTATCACAATGTATCATGGTAGGCTCCATCCTCTGTCTGAAAAGTTGCACAAGCAACTTCCTCATCCAAGTAGCCCTACAAGCTGCTTGAGTAGCAACCATGTACTCAACCTCTGCTGAACTGAGTGCAACTGATATTTGCTTCTTGCTGTACTAGGAAACAACCGCTGACCCAATGTTGAAGATGCCACATGAAGTATTCTTCCTGTTTGTGGAGCTCCCTGCTCAATCTGCATATGTGAAGACCTCAAGCCTCACTCCATCAACCTGTTCGTACCACAATCCATAGTCCGTTGTTTCTCTGAGATATCTCAACATATGCTTTATAGCAACCCAATGCACTCTGGTTAGTTCCACCATGAACTAACTCAGTTGGTTGAGAGTTGACCAAGGATGATACCTTGATCAGGTCGTGTGTTGACCAAGTACATCAATGACCCAATGAGCTGCTTGTATACTATAGGATCCACTCGCTCTCCTCTGCTAGCATCCACCTTCCTCCAATTTGTGACTAGAGGCATGGCCATGGGCCAATAATCCTGCATATGAAATCATCGGAGAATCTCTGCAGTGTACTTGCCCTGCCCCACGAAGATATCACCGTCACCCTACCAAACCTCCAAGCCAAGGTAATAGCGCATAAGCCCCATATCCTTCATCTCAAACTCCTTTGCAAGGTCTTCCTTGCAATCCTAGATCAAGCTCTCATGTCCAGTCAGTATAAGGTCGTCGAGATAGAGAACTAGAATGAGCAGAAGTCCTCCAACCATGATGTAATACAGGTTGGCATCCGCCTCACTCTTAGTGAAGCCCAATCCTCGAAGGTAGTTGTCAATCCAAGTGTACCATGCTCTTGGAGCTTGCTTGAGCCCATAAAGAGCTCTCTTCAGCCTGCACACATGTGTGTCTTTGCTGAACTGCTCAAATCCTCCTCAATTACTCCATTGAGAAAGGTTGTCTTCATGTCCACCTGGTGGATCTTCCACCCCATCTGTGCAACAAGTGCTAGAATGGTCATGATGGATGAACACCGTGCTATTGGGGCAAAAGTATTCTCGTAGTCTATGCCCTCAATCTATGAGAAGCCCTTGGCCACAAACCTGGCCTTGTACTTCTCCACACTCCCATCTGCTCCATGCTTCACCCTGTACACCCATCTGGACCCAACTACTGATTTCCCCTTAGGTCGTGGAACAATCTCCTAGACATCATTCTTCATGATAGAGGAATACTCCTCCACCATGGCATCCTGCCAAACCTGCTGAGAAGCCGCTTCCTTATAAGAAGGAGGCTCAGTGTCCACCAACTATATTGTCAGTGCCATATAACCTATGTACCTTTGTGGCTGTTTACTTTGCCTAAACATGGTGCTAGGAGCCTCGACCTGCTCCTGAGCCTCCTGAATCAACCTCTCGGCCCACTTAGCCTTCTTCCTCCCTGTGGTGGGTGGCTATCGCTGACCTGTCTACTCTTGGCCTGGTTTTCCCTCCTCATCCTGTTGCGCTACCCTCTTGCCACTAGACTGTGACTATGATTGTGGTCGACTCTGAGGTGTTGGCTATGTCTCTTGTTTGGGAGTGAGTAGCTCCTCCTCAAGTGCTGCGATCTGCTCATGCTCTAAGGAAACTCTCAGAGCGTGATCCTCATGAAATCTCACATCTTGCCTGAGAATTGTTTTCTTGAGTCCTAGAGGATACACCCTGTACTCCTGAGCTGTCTCACTATATCACACAAAAATTCACTTTTCTGCTGTGGGATCTAGCTTCTTCTTGTTAAAATTTGGGTACCAGAGGACAAGTGGTTTCCTAAGGATTTGATCTTTAGCCTAGGGAAAAGTGTCCAAATTTATTTTTTACTTTTCTCCTAAAGTGACTTTATAAATGGTAAAGTCAATTTAATTTAAAAGTGATTTTATAAGTGGTAAAGTTACATTCTAATTTAAAAGTGACTTTATAAGTGGTAAAGTTACATTCTAATTTAAAGGTGACTATATTAAAATCAATGAAGAATTAGAAAATGAAAAAATGACTATAGAAATAAATGGCTAAGTGGGTCTTTATTTAAGTGAGTGAGTTAAAAAATAGGAAGTGAGAATTAAAAGCACATTTATTCTCATCCATAGATCTAAATGAATCTCAGCCATTAGATCTTAGGGTAACCCAAAAGGTCATTTAGAGAATAAAAGGAGAAGAGAAGAGGAAAAGATCAATTCATTCTTTCATGAGCTTTTGAGAGAAAGAGAAGAGAGAGCAATGAGAAAATTTCTGAGTAGTGAGGAAGTAAAGGAGAGCAGCAAGAAAACATTTGAGCAAATCTGAGCAACAACATTTATTGGCACACGTCCCAAGGCAAAACCGTATAGTAGGAGAAAGGCATAGAAATCGAGGAAGAGGGACAACAAAAAGGGCACGAATCTCGAGGCAGCCATACAACTGAAATCTGTACGGTCCGTACAACAAGTTTCGGGCACAATTTTCAAGGCATGCTGTACGACATTTAATGCTGTTTTATTGTTGGAAAATTTCTGTTTTGGCTATTTGCTGATTGGCACGATTTTCGAGGTGGAGTTCAAGCACGAAAATCGAGATAAGTTGTAATTTGTGGTTGTTGGAATTTTTACCGTGTATTTCAGTTTCTCTGTAAAAGCATTTTCAGAAATAAAGAAGAGCTCTCAAACTGGTTTTCCCCAAGAGTTGTAGGGGGTTTTTCCAGGGTCACATTGACGAAAAATCACTTTGTTATTTTCTGTGTGTGGCTGTCATAATTTTATTGTGTTTTATTTCTGCAATTGTGAAATCTCTAAATTTGTGTTTTCAGAAAATTGTGTCATTTCCAGATTTTAGAATTTTTATCATGCTTGGATTTAAAACTAAATGCATGTAGTGATAAGGAAAATTGATAACCGGAATGGGGGTTGAAATTTCTTCACGGTATTGGAGCTTGGTTGGCTGAAAAGTGCAGTTTGGGACAATAAAGTGAAAATTACAGCACGCTGATTTTTACACAGAAAACAGAAACCTTTACCACAGATTTGAAAATTTCAGTTTGGTAGAACAGTGAAACATGTCTTTGGGTTTGAGAGTTGAAGACAAGTAGGAAGATCAAGGTCCTCAGGTCGGACAATGGAGGGGATCCTTGGTGAGTTTGTTGATTTTTGTGCCGAGGCAGGCATTAGGAGGGAGTTCACAGTTCCTTACAACCCCCAGCAGAATGGGGTTGCGGAGAGGAAGAACAAATCCATTGGAGGGGCTGCCAAAGCCATGCTTCATGATCAAGGGTTACCTTTAATTTTGTGGGCAGAGGCCTGAAACACTGCTGTGTACTTGCAGAATAGGAGTCCACATCGAGCCTTGGGGAATGTGACTCCGGAGGAGGCTTTTTCTGGGAAGAAGCCTGATTTTGGGCACTTTCATATCTTTGAATGCCTTACATATTCCTATGTCCCCAAGGAGAACAGGACCAAGCTAGAGCCCACTGCATACAAGGGCATCTTTGTGGGTTATAGCGAGACTCGAAAGCTTATCAGATTTATATTCCTGCGCAGAGGAAAGTGGTTGTCAGGAGGGATGTGAAGTTCGAGGAGGAGAGAGCTTTCAAGAGGTCACGGGAGTTAGAGTATCTAGAGTCACCAGACCCTCAAGAGCAGTTGAGTCAGTCACAAGGATCCAGTGGTCAGGGATTAGGAGGTACATCGATTACAATGTTAGGTCCATCAACGAGCAGTGGCTCTCAGAGTTAGGTGGCTGGTTCTTCGGGCAGCATGCTGGGCAGTTCGCAGAGCAGCTCACAGGGTAGTTCACTAATGGACAGTTTGCACGGTACTTCAACATCTACAGGCACAGATTCAGGGATGACTCATGAGGTCAGTTGGCAGGCCTTCAGGAGTTCAGGCTTCTGATGATGATGATGATTCTTTCACTTCGGTGGGAGAAGTATGCTCAGGGAAGAGGAAGCCCAAGTGGCTTCAAGATACCTTGCATGAGGCCGCATCAGTTGCTGGGCCAAAGAGATAGGTTAGAGAGAGTAAACCACCTGACCGGTTTTGTAGTTACATGGCATTGGTAACAAGCATTGTTGACTCCGAGCCTTCTAGTTATGAGGAGGCAACTATCCAATAGGTCTGGAGAGAGGCCATGATGGAGGAGTATTCTTCTATTATGAAGAACGATGTTTGGCAGGTAGTGCCGAGGCCTGAAGGTAAATCAATTATTATTTCCAGATGTCTCTACAAGATAAAACATGCTGCAGATGGCAGCATCGAGAAGTTCAAGGCTTGATTTGTGGCGAGAGGGTTCTCACAGGTAGAGGGAGTTGACTATGAGGAGGCCTTCGCTCCTGTAGCTTGGTATACATCTATTCGCTCCATTATATCTATTGCAGCAGAGATGGGTTGGAAGATCCACCAGATGGATGTGAAGACCGCATTTCTCAATGGCTTCATTCAAGAGGAGGTTTATATTGAGCAGCCGCAGGGCTTTGAGGTGCATGGGAAGGAGTCCCATGTATGTAGATTGAAAAAGGCACTCTATGGCCTGAAGCAAGCTCCTAGAGCTTGGTACTCGAGGATTGATACATGCTTGTAGTAGTTGGGTTTCACAAAGAGTGAGGCTGATCCGAACCTATACTTCATTGTGTTGGGTGAGGAGCCTCTCATTCTAGTGTTGTATGTTGATGACTTGATCATCGCTGGTGCAGAGAGACTCATTGAGGGCTGCAAGAGAGATCTTGCTTCAGAGTTTGAGATGAAGGATATCAACTTGATGCATTATTTTCTGGGATTGGAGGTGTGGCAGGAGGAGGGGCATTTCTTCCTGGGATAAGGGAAGTACTTTGTGGATATTCTCAACAGATTTCACATGGAGGACTGCAAACCCATGTCTACACCCATGATCACTAACTAGAAGAAGCTTCATGCTTCCGATTTCGAGTTGGTGGACCCTACTCTATACCAATGTTTTAAAAACCAGAACCGGTGATTGGATCGGTCTACCTAATGAATCGGGTTTCGAACCAGAATCGGTCGAACGGGGACTGGTCAGGTCTAAACTAACTGGTTTTTCAAAAATACATTAAATAATTAATTTTTAATGAAAAGAAACTATTTTTAAGATTTAAAACCATGATTCCAAGCCAATAGAAACAAAATATGCAAGGTTTGCTCATCTATATACCATGTAAAGGTGAATATATCAAAATGGCATTGAGTGCAATACACATCCGCAACAAAATACATAATCAATGAGGCTCTAAATGGCCTTTAGAGTCCGAAAACAATGCTCTAAGCTATGGGGTCGCTGACCTACCACAAGTCTACATATCAATGATCAACAACATGATACTCATCATGATCAAACTCATCACCACTACTAGACAAGAGGTCATCAACATGAGCTACATAAATAATATGGCTCAGAGTTTGAGGACTCCTAAAACTCTTATACAACTTTAGTAGTGGTAGCAAAATAGACATTAAAACTACAAATCACTGATCGACATGGTCACTCATGAAACTCATCATTGATTCAACGCTACTTGAAATACACAAACATCATCAACAAGAGATACATAAACATCATCTAGCTCAAAGTCTTTAGACTTGGATTGCTCAACCTTATAACATGATAGAAATTGAAAAGGTTTAACATGCCTAACCAATGATTTTGGTTTGAGTAAAGGGTTCATCTTCTCAACCTTATAATATGGTAGAAAAATATTAGCATGCCTAACCAATTGTTTTCCTTTGAGTGAAGAGTGCATTCTTGTTAAGGACATGGTAGAGGAGTTCAACAATCAATACCACCAACATCAACAAAGTTCAACAATCAATGCCACCAACATCAAGGTTCTTAAAGGGCTTCATGCTCTTGATCAAATGCCAATCTCATACCCTTATGCATGATAGAATCAAATGGAAACATTGCAAACCCCCAAACTATGAAAGCCTAAAAACCATTAAGTCTGCGGAATTTTGAGTGAAATCTAAAATTCTAGTTTCTCCATATGAAATCCAATGAGGTCAAAACCACTCTCAAACATCCTGAGTCATTTCTTGGTAATGTTAAAAATTTAAGTAAAAGGATGAAAATGAAAATTAAAGGAAATGTCACTTTTACTTTAAGAATTTAACATTACCATTAATTGCCAACATTGCTAGGGTTGTGATGTGTCAGGAAAATGAGAGGGTAGGCATGTTTTTCTTGGAGGGACTATATGTGGAGGAAAACAAACCCAAATTTCCGTCAAAACAACTTCAAAACTAAAAAAAATGCATTTTGTGGGGTTTATGGTTGCTTTGGCAATAAACCGGCCGGTTCCATCCTAAACCGGTCGGTTAGGACTGGTGTTTCTAATTTTTTGGCGAAGGGAGGGGTCAAACTGGATCTTTTTGCCGCGGTTTGACCCGATGGGCTAGTGAACTAGCCGGTTTGACTAGTTATTGGTTCAAACCGACCGGTTTTTAAAACACTGCTCTATACAGACAACTGATTGGCAAAATGATGTATTTGATCAACACTCGATCAGATGTATGTTTTGCAGTTAACACTATGAGTCAATTCATGTGTGAGCCCAGGAGAGTGCACTGGGTGGCTGCAAAACACATTCTTCGTTACTTGCAGGGGACTGTGGATTTTGGTTTGGATTATAGTTAGGTTGATGGAGTGAGACTGGTAGGGTACACGGATTCAAATTGGGCAGGTTGTGCTTCAGATAGGAAGAGTACTTCCGGGTGCTGTTTTGGATTGGGTTCGATAGTTGTGTCGTGGATCAACCAGAAACAACAATCAGTTGCATTGAGCTTAGTTGAGGCAGAGTATATGGCTGCTAGATTGGCTAGTTGTGAGGCCATATGGCTTCGCAAGATGTTGTTTGGTCTATTTGGTCAGTGATTGAGACCTTCAATAATTTACTGTGATAATCAGAGTTGCATAAAACTCACGAAGAATCCAGTTTTTCATGACAGGTCAAAGCATATTGAGATCAAGTATCACTTCATTAAAGACTATGTCCAAAAGGGAGTTGTCAAGCTTGAGTACATTTCCACAAATGAGCAGCTAGCGGACATTTTCACCAAAGCCTTACCACGGGGCAAGCATGTCTACTTCAGAGACAAGATGGGAGTGGTGAGGAACACTTTCCTCGGGTAAGAGGGAGTGTTAAAATTTGGGTACCAGAGGACAAGTGGTTCCCTAAGGCTTTGATCTTTGCCTTAGGGAAAAGTGTCCAAATTTATTTTTACTTTTCTCCTAAAGTGACTTTATAAGTGGTAAAGTCAATTTAATTTAAAAGTGGCTTTATAAGTGGTAAAGTTACATTCTAATTTAAAGATGACCTAATCAAAGTCAATGAATAATTAGAAAGTGAAAAAGTGATTATGGAAATAAAAGGCTAAGTGGGTCTTTATTTAAATGGGTGAGTTAAAAAATAGAAAGTGAGAATTAAATGCACATTTATTCTCATCCCTAGATCTAAATGAATATCATCCATTAGATCTTAGGGTAACCCAAAAAGTCATTTAGAGAATAAAAGGAGAAGAGAAAAGGAAAAGATTAATTCGTTCTTTCATGAGCATTTAAGAGAAAGAGAAGAGAGAGCAAGGAGAAAATTTCTGAGTAGTGAGGAAGTGAAGGAGAGCAACAAGAAGACATTTTAGCAAATTTGGATAGCAACATTTATTGGTACGCATCCCAAGGCAAAACCGTACAATAGGAGAAATGCACAGAAATCAAGGAAGAGGGACAATAGAAAGGGCACAAATTTCGAGGCAGTCGTACTGCTGAAATCCGTATGGTCCGTACAGCAAGTTCCAGACATGATTTTCGAGGCTAGCCGTACCACATTTAATGCTGTTTTATTGCTGGAAAATTTCTGTTTTGGCTGTTTGCTAATTGGCACTATTTTCGAGGTGGAGTTCAAGCACAAAAATCGAGATAAGTTGTAATTTGTGGTTGCTGGAATTTTTACTATGTATTTCAATTTCTTTATAAAAGCATTTTCAGAAATAAAGAAGAGCTCTCAAACTGGTTTTCCCTAGGAGTTGTAGGGGGTTTTTCCAGGGTCACATTGACCAAAAATCTGTGTTATTTTGTGTGTCGCTGTCATAATTTTACTGTGTTTTATTTCTGCAATTTCAGCAGTTGTGAAATCTTTATATTTGTGTTTTTAGAAAATATTGTTATTTCCAGATTTTAGAATTTTTATCATGCTTGGATTTAAAACTAAATGCATGGAGTGATAAGGAAAACTGATAACCGAAGCGGGGATTGAAATTTCTTCACTTCTTACTATCCTTGGACACATGATAGTAGATCTTTGTGCCAAAGATCCGGAAGTGTGAAACATCAGGCTTTTGCTTGTGAAAGTCTCCTCTGATGTAACTCGTCCAATCACCTTGTGTGGACTCATGTTCTGCAGAAATACTACAGTGTTGCATGCTTTTGGCCACAAGAACCTACGTAGTTTTTGATCATGCAACATAGCCCTAGCTGCTCTAACAATGCTCCTGTTCTTCCTCTCAACGCTGAGGGTTATGAGGTGCTATCAACTCTCTCTTAATACTTTCATTTGCACAAAACTCCTTGAAGGCATTGGAGATATATTCTTCACCATTGTCACTTCTCACTGCCTTGATTTTCTTCCCAGTCTGCTTCTCTACCAAGGCCTTAAACTCCATGAACTTGTCTAAGACCTCATCTTTCTTTTTCACGAAATAAATCCAAGTTTTCTGAGAAAAATCATTAATGAAAGTAACATAATACTCGTGTTTCATTAGTGATGGAGAAGAAAAGGGCTCACACACATCTAAATACACCAACTCCAAAATCCCTTTGGCTATGTTATCTTGGCCATGGAAAGAAGACTTGGCATACTTGCCAAGCGTGCACCCCTTGCACACTCCACTCTTGTCAAGGCCGCCTGCTACTAATCTTGTGGCAATCTGTTGAAGAATCTTTAGTGCTCCATGATGCAAGTGTCCCATGCGCCTGTGCCAAAGTTCACCAACATCTGCACATCGTGCCTTGCTGCTCAAAGCTGCACAAGTCTCTACTTGCAATCTGTAAAGGTTCTTCATTCTCATACCTTTCTGGTTCACTGATCCAGGTGGATCTCGTCAGATCAGTGATATAGTCAGTGTCGTTGTCAGCATTCAGGCCGGTGTTGTTTAACTTCGACAATGTTGGTTATGGATCAGGTTGTTCAGGTGATGTTTATGGTTTTTCATGGTGTTCAGTTGATTTGAAATGATCATATGTTAAAACTAATGTAGAATTGATTAGTCATTATTGAATTGATTGTTAACTGAAAGTGCGGAAATCGAGGAAACTGCTTGAGAAGAAAGGCTTTACGACAGCTGATTAAACAAAAGTAAGATGCATAATAGAAATGAAAACAACAAATACACAGCGATACCAGACAACAAAATTGATTATGGAGTTCGTTCCTGATGGACTGCGTCTCCGGGTCTGCTTTCAAGATGGGCTACCGCTTTATTAGGATTGAAACAAAAGTGGTTGATTACACAGATATTTGACCAAACTGAATGTGCATGCAGGCACTTCTGGTCATTGTCAAAGGATAGCTCTTTGAACCAGCTTTCCAACGCCTGTCACGGTTCCCAATTCCGACTCTGGATGCTCCTGTTACACTGAAAATAAAAACAACTTGTAACCTCCAGAATCTGCATACAAAAACCAAAATCACTCTCCCCTTGTTCAATGAACAAAAACTGCCTCTTATAAGCTTGCAGGTACATGTGAACTCCTTTGAACTAAACATGGCATGAATTTACTGAATTGAAGGGTTTTAGGTTTCGGTCTAACCATGAAATGACACTTAGGATCATTAGGCCATGGTCATTGAATTAATTTGTTTTAACAAACTTAGCAAAAAATCCAAATATAACCACATATTAGAAATAGAATTGCTGGTGGTTAGGTTGACTGCGCGCTGGCTAACTATTTCCATGTGAACAGCTGGTTCTCTTGGCGGTCGACTGTCTGATTGCCACCTAGTGGCTTATCCGCCTGATGGTTACGGCTACCATTGCGGTCTTTCCGCAGCATGTGACAACTACCTCCGATCGTTGAGGTTCCGTTGCAGTGAGGGACTGCGGTTATCTCCAAGCCGACGATTAACTCCTTTACCCGCTCACATGTTGTGTTACTCTGTTGCGGTGAGGGCCCACGGTTAACTCCAAGACAGGTGGCTAATCACATCCCCGCTCACATGTATACTCCGCGGTTTAGAACCCCTCGTGGTCAACCGATAGCGGTTAGGGACTGTTATGTATTTGCAATGTTTTGTTTGTAATTTGAATAGGCCAAGAGGGTAAAGAGCATAGGTTTAGGGTTCATGTGTTAAGTTTAACACATAGTTTGCAATGCGATAGGTTTGATATGTTAGAACATAGGGTTTAGTTCTAGAACTTAGGTTTTAATGCAATTTTGAATGCTGCATTAGGTTCTAGGTTTAGGTTTGTATTAGGTTTAGGATTTAGGGTTTTAGGATTAGGTTTGGAATAGGTAAAAGAATAACTTTTTACATCAAATTGTCGCAGAGTGACATTTGCAACATTTGTCACATGATGACGACAACCAGACCCTATAATATGGACGAAAAACCCACGTCGACACAAAATCCTGTAAAGTGGACGACAAACTCATGTCAACACCAAAGCCTGCAAAGGTGAATGAATATCACATGTCGACACAAAAACTCTGCAAGACAAACAACAAACACATGTCGACAACCAGGTACAGAACCATATCAATTGAACACCATGAAAAACCTAAACCATAAATAACACTGTCGAAACTGAACGACATCGGACTGAATTGTTGACGACGACACTGTACACTGACGATGAACCTGTGCCACTGATCTGACGAGATCCTCCTGGATCAATCCTCTCCACTTGGAAGCTTTTAGACCACCAAAATTTGACTAAACAAATAGTCGATGAAGGTAGAGCTCCCTCGTTTTCCACCTTGCCCTGATGATGTAACAATACATTCGATCAATCACCTGCAAGTGATGACCCTGATGATGTTGACCATGGCACATTTTGAGTCGGTGACCTGCTCCATCCATCTGCAGTATGAACAACTTGCGACGATGGTCAAACAACCTGTTATGAACATGGCAATTGAACTCTTTGCACGACATACCATTAGTTAGTGATTCATAATCATCTTTGAAAACAGTCTCTACAAGATATTGTTCAATACCATTGACATGTATTAACAATCTATTTTGCGGAATAACAGAGACAATAAAAGATGTTTTTGACATCAAACCAGCTACTTGAGTTGACATACTTTCCTGCTTCCTGATTACTAAGTGAACTTGCTGCCGTAAATCCATCACACTGTAAGGTGAAAATTGCTGCAACTTAGTTTGTCTTTGAAAGTATTGAATTAGCTGTTGATTTGTTTGAATCATTTTTTTCTTATTCATTAAATGATGTTTCCATTGATTAGCATTGATGTTTCCATTAGATACTTTGACACTGCTTTAGAAAAGGCTTTGATATGAAAACAAATAGGCTTCCTCTCCACTTGAAAAGAGATTTCCAAATTGTTTGAAACATGAATTGGTGACACAATACAAGAGAAATTTAACACTGACTTTCCCCAATACTGACTTGTATCCCTGTAACTGTTAATTTCCAAACTTGAACTGAATTGATTCATTTTGACATTAGGAAGAGGAGCTTTAGACACAAACTGTAATTCATGTTGTATTCCCTGCTTATGAGTAAGATGTTTGGTTTTACATAGAAGTGAAATAGTTTCTATCTCTTTGATCAAACTATCTTTAAGCCGAGTCTCATAACCTGAACAAACATCATGTTGTTTCTTATGTTGTTCCTTTACACACATGATTACAAATCTCTTATTTGAACTTATTAATCGCTTCATCTGATTAGCATTAATATTCAAATGACTTTTACTTTGATGCGCCCTGACAATAAATTCAACCCCATCTTTCTTAAGGTGATATTTATGCTCTCTCCTGTAAAATACTGGATCACGATCATAAAGATAAGGACTTCCTAAGACAACTCCACATATGTCTACTGGAACCACATCTAATTCCACTTCATCAATGTAATTAGCTGTAATGGAAAATTTTAATCAACATTGTTTTGTGACTTTTATCTGAGTTGATTTATTTAGCGATCCTAATGGGTAAGGTCTTGGATGATTCCGTGTTTTTAAACCCAAACTCTTAACTAAATATTCAAAGATTAAATTCGCCTGTGATCCACTGTCAAACATTGTATCTATCTTTGTATGCTTAGAAGTTATCCTTATGTTAAACAATTCAACTCTTTTATCCTCATTTGAAGGATTTATGTTTGATGAAGATGCAATAGTATTCAAACTTGAACCAGTGTCAAAAGTTTTACCTGTCGTAACCATAGCAATTATCCTCCTTTCATCACGTGAATTTGAACCTAGATCTTGTTGGATTGCTGCAATTGCCTTCTTTTCATCCTTCTCCTTAAGAAACTTTTTGGGCTTAAGTTCTAGATGAAGTTTCCAACACTTAGATTCATCATGACCGATTCTCTGGAAATGAATACAAGTAGGTCTTTCCTTCTGAGCTATCGCTGATTTCTTTCTCTTCGAATTGTTCTTCCCCTTACTGTCATTGGAATCTTTGATTTCCAACTCTTTTGTTGATTGCGATTAAAACTTGAATGGTCTGCCACCTGATTCAATATGTATGGCCTGAACACACACTTCATCAAAATCATTAGGATTGAACATCAATAATCTATGCTGCAAATATGAATGTAAACTGTTGATGTTTTTTAATAAAGTTTCACGTGTATCCAATGAAATACCAAGCGCCAATGCTTTCTTTCTGAATTCCTGAGTAAACTCTCGAACACTCTGCCCTTTACCTTGCCTCAGATGCTGCTTAATCAATAATAACTTGCTGCATGTATCCCAAAGGATAGAATTGTTTCCTAAGAGCTTTTAAAAACTTAGACCATGAAGAGATGACTTTTTCTTTCCGCTTTACATCTATCTGAGTTTTACTTTCCCATTAGATTAAAGTTGTTCCCCCCATTTTAAGTGTAGCTAACTGAATTTTTGTTTTATCGTCAGAAATTTTCTGAATGCGACAATACACTTCTAACTGCTTAATCCAGTTATCTAGCTTTTCAGGATTCATTTTGCCATCATAAATAGGTAACTCAAATTTTACATCAAGGTTCAAAGAGATGTTTTCTTAGGTTTCTTATCTGTTTCAAATTCTGCACTGGAAGAAGAAGAAGAAGATGATGATGATGGAGATGATGGAGGTGAAGGTGGTTTATCATCCTTGCCTTTACCTTTGTCCTTCTTCGATGTCTTTGAAGAAGAATTTGTATCTCTCGCTTTCTTGTCTTCGTAGAGTTCTCCCAACATCTGCTGCATAGCCAAGAATGCTTGCTGAAACTGTTCTTCACTCATCTTAGTTTCAGTGTTTTCACCTGCATCAGATCCTGTCATTGTCGACTTATGAACGACTCGTCGTTTTCCAATCTCTGGATCAATCTGCTCAAGGATTCCTTCTCCTCGTTGCGACTTTGACTTGATTAACATTCAATGGCAAATTCTACAAACGCAACCTTCTCTAATACCAAATTATATGATTTGAAATGATCATATGTTAAAACTAATGTAGAATTGATTATTAACTGAAAGTGCGAAAATCGAGGAAACTGCTTGAGAAGAAAGACTTTACGACAATTGATTAAACATAAGTAAGATGCATAACATAAATGAAAACAACAAATACACATCGATACTAGACAACGAAATTGATTACGGAGTTCGTCCCTGATGGACTACGTCTCCGGGTCCGCTTTCAAGATGGGCCACTGCTTTATTAGGATTGAAACAAAAGAGGTCGATTACATAGGGATTTGACCAAACTGAATGTGAATGCAAGCACTTTTGGTCAATGTCAAAGGATAGCTCTCTAAATCAGTGTTCCAACGCCTGTCACGGTTCCCAATTCTGACTCCGGATGCTCCTGTTACACTGAAAACAAAAACAACCTCTAACCTCTAGAATCTGCATACAAAAACCAAAATCACTCTCCCCTTGTTCAATGAACAAAAATTGCCTCTTATAGGTCTGCAGGTACATGTGAACTCCTTTGGACTAAACAAGGCATGAATTTACTGAATTGAAGGGTTTTAGGTTTCGGTTTAACTATGAAATGACACTTAGGATCATTAGGCCATGGTCATTGAATTAATTTGTTTTAACCTAAGTTGCACGAAATGCCAAAATGTTTCAGAGTTTTCGAAATGGGTACGTTTAGAAACGCCACCTCCCAAAAATGGAAACGTCGGCTGAAATGTCAGTCACAGCGTCATATATATATATATATATATATATATATATATATATATATATATATATATATAATATATATATATATATGTATATAAGTGAATAACACATTATCTTTGCAAAAAAAAACCGAATAAGACCCATAGATGGCAATTTAGAAGGAAAAACAAGTCTATATTAACTCTCATAGATGATTACATGATGGTCGAGCTTCGGCTGAGTTTCGGCCAAGTTTCGTGTACGGGTATGGCCTGAAACGCTGGGTTCCTAAAAGTTTTGTGCAACATAGGTTTTAACAAACTTCGCAAAAAACCCAAATATAACCATATATTAAAAATAGAACCGCTGGTGGTTAGGTTGATTGCGCGCTGGCTAATTGTTTCCATGTGAACAACTAGTTCTGTCAATGGTCGACTATATGATTGCCACCTAGTGGCTTATCCGGCAGGTGGTTACGACTACCATTGTGGTCTTTTCGTAGCATGTGACAATTACCTCCGACCGTTGCGGTCCTGATGTAGTTAGGGAATGTGGTTATCTCGAAGTCGACGATTAACTCCTTTCCCTGCTCACATGTTGTGTTACTCCTCTGCGGTGAGGGCCGGCGGTTAACTCCAAGACATGCGGCTCATCACATCTCTGCTCACATGTATACTCTGCGGTTTAAGAACCCCGCGCGGTCCGCTGATAGCGGTTAGGGACTGTTATGTATTTCCAATGTTTTGTTTGTAATTTGAATAGGCCGAGAGGGTAAAAAGCATAGGTTTAGGGTTTATGTGTTAAGTTTAACACATAGTTTGCAATGCGATAGGTTTGATAGGTTAGAACATAGGGTTTAGGTCTAGAGCTTAGGTTTTAATGCAATTTTGAATGTTGCATTAGGTTCTAGGTTTAGGTTTGTATTAGGTTTAGGAATTAGGGTTTTAGGATTAGGTTTGGATTAGGTAAAAGAATAACTTTTTACATCAAATTGTCGCAGAGTGACATTTGCGACATGTCACATGATGACGACAACCAAACCCTATAATATGGATGAAAAACCCACGTTGACACAAAATCTTGTAAAGTGGACGACAAACTCATGTCGACACCAAATCCTGCAAAAGTGAATGAATATCACATGTCGACACAAAAACTCTACAAGACGAACGACAAACACGTCACCGACCAAATCCTGACGACAAACACATGTTGACAGCCAGGTACAAAACCATATCAACTGAATTGTTGACGATGACACTGTACATTGACGATGAACCTGTGCAACTGATCTGACGAGATCCTCCTGGATCATCAGTTGATATGGTGTTGTACCTGGTTGTGGACAAGTGTTCATCGTCAGTTCTGCTAGGGTTGATCATCAACATGGGTGTATCGTCCGTTGCAGGTGTTTGATATGGGATCGTCGTCATATGATGTTTGTCGCAAATGTCACTTTTAAGTGGTTGATGTGGTCTTCATGGTCGTCACAACCTTCTTCAAGTTCTTCTGACATGGTGATGGTTTTGGTTTTACAACATTATAATACACCTATTCTAAATGTTGGATCCTGTAGAAATTTCTGTTTTCCCACCTCGGTTTTCAGTTTCTCCTTATTTCTCCCATATAGTAAAATGCCCTTTCCCATAACCATACATTTAACAACTGAAAAAATAATTTTTTTTCTTCTGAAAACACAAATTCTGGAAATTTTACAGAATGCTGGAAATTGCAGAAATAAAAATCAGTAGTAACAAACAACCATTAAAACACACTTAAACATAGAGATTTTTGGTCAATGTGACCCTGGAAAAACCCCCTACAACTCTTGGGGAAAACCAGTTTGAGAACTCTTCTTTATTTCTGGAAAATGCCTTTTTACAGTGAGAAATTTCAGCAAAAATCAGCAAAATCAGCAAGCAAATTTACAACTTATCTCGATTTCTGAGCCTCACAGCCCACTGGAAATTTCCAAACAGCAACACAATGCTGTACGACTACTGTACGGACGGTACAAATGGCTGTGCAGACGGTACGGACAACTGTACGAAAAGGCTGTACGGGCGATACAGACAGACTGTACGGACCTCGATTTTTGTGCAGAAAATCAGCTGCCTCGATTTCTGTGCAAAAACAAATCTGCCTTTTACTGCTTGCTCATTCAGCTGTAAGGATTTGCTTAAATGCTGCCTTGGTATGTGTGCCAAGCTGCTGCCTCCTTCTCCTCCTTGTCCAGAAATCTCCCTTGCTCTCTTGCTCTCTCTCTCTCAATCTGCTCATGAAAGAATGAATGATTTTTTCCTCCGTTTCCTCCCTTAATCCAACCCTAAGTGACTTTTGGGTGATCCCTAAATCCAATGGCTAAAATAGATTTAGATATATGGCTGAGATTAAATGCACATTTAAATCTCACTTTCTATTTTTTAATTCACCCCACTTTAATAAAGACCCACTTAGTCATTTATTTTCGAAGTCACTTTTCCTTTTTAATTTTTCATTGACTTTATAAAAGTCACTTTAAAATTAGACTTTAGTAACTTTATCACTTAAAGTCACTTTTAAATTAGATTTAACTTTATAAAAATTATAAAGTCACTTTAGGAGAAAAATTAAATTCTTTTGGAGACTTTTCCCTAGGCCAAAGATCAAAGCCTAAGGGAACCACCTGTCCTCTGGTACCAAATTTCAACAGATCCTAAAACCTAAACCCTAGAACCTATGTCTAAAGACCTAAGACCTAACACATTAACCTAACACTTAATACATCAAACCTAAGTCTACACCATACATAAGTCCTACACCTATCAAAACCATGTATCAAATACATATACACCTAAGACCTAAACCTATATTACATTTCTATGTATTAAACACACAAAACCTGAGTTGGAACAACTCTCGGCCATATTGAAATCAATACAAAACATTGTAAAACAATATAAATAAGCCATATTAGTCATAACCGCGGTTAAGAGACTGTAGCGGGACCATGGTTCATGTGAGCGGAGTCAGCCGACGGGGTTAGAAGTTAACTATCGCATCAAACCTTAACCGTAGTGGCATCGAGACTATGGTTATGTGACCAGTGTATAAGCCGTAAGGGTTAGCGCCAGGAGTTTGAACGCAGTGGAACCGTCAGTATCAACCATGACATGTGAGTCAGAACCGCCGGAGGTTATGTCACTGCGTTAGAACCGCTAGGGAAAGCTGCAACGGTCGGAGGTAACATGGTCATATGCAAAACCGCCGGAGCATTGTTAGCCAGAACTGCTGGAGGAACACTGCGAAGGTGGCAGCCTGCGGTTAGACCGCGACAGTCACATGCTAACTGCCTTCCCTCCGCATGGTCAACAAACCATTTACGATTTTGGTTTTTAATGTAAAGTTATTTGTGGGTTCTTTTGGTTGCTATTTGACATTAAACTAATGCAATGACCAAACAAACTTATCCTAGGTGTCGAGACATGGTAAGACTGAGACTTAACCAAAACCTAATTTCAGCCTATTCACTCCTACACTCAGCAGAAAGGAGTTAGAGTGTACCTGGAAGGCTATAAAGCCAGTTTTGTTCTCATTGAGAAAGGGGAGTGGTTTTGAGTTTCATGTGCAGGTTCTGGAGGGATAGAGGCTGTTTTGTTTTCAGTGTAACAGGAGCATCCGGAGAACCGTGACAGGTATTGGAAGGCTGGTTCAAAGAGCTATCCTTTGATAGTGACCAGAAGTGCCTACGTGCACATTCAGATTGGTCAAATTGCTGTGTAATCGACCTCCTTGGTTTCAATCCTAATAAAACAGTCGCCCATCTAAAAGTGGACCCAGAGACGTAGTCCATCAGGGATGAACTCCGTAATCAATATTGCTGTCTGGTATCACTGTGTATTTGCTGTTTTCATTACTGTTTTGCATCTTATTTATGTTTTTTCATCTGTCGTAAAGTCTTATTCTCGAGCAGTTCTCTTAGTTTCCGCACTTTCAGTTAACATTCTATTCATTAATGGCGTAATCAATTCTACATCAGTTTTAACATATGATCATTTCAGATCATATAATTTGGTATTGGAGCAAGTTGCATTTGTAGGATTTTCCATTGAATGTTAACCAGGTCAAAGTCACAACGTGGAGAAGGAATCCTTGAGCAGATTGATCCAGAGATTGGAAAGCAATGAGTCGTTCATAAGTAGACCATGACAGGATCTGATGCAGGTGAAAATACTGAAACTAAGATGAGTGATGAACAGTTTTAGCAAGCATTCTTGACTATGCAGCAGATGTTGGGAGAACTTTACAAAGACAAGAAGGTGAGAGATGCAGCTTCTTTTTCAAAGACTTCGAAGAAGGACAAAGGTAAAGGCAAGGCTGATAAACCACCTTCACCTCCATCATCTCCATCATCATCATCTTCTTCTTCTTCTTCCAGTGCAAAATTTGAAACAGAAAAGAAACCTAAGAAAACATCTCTTTTGAAACTTGATGTAAAATTTGAGTTCCCTATTTATGATGGTGAAATGAATTCTGAAAAGCTAGATAACTGGATTAAGCAGTTAGAAGTGTATTTTCGTATTCAGAACACTTCTGATGATAAAACGAAAATTCAGTTAGCTACACTTAGAATGGGGGGAGCAACTTTAATCTAGTGGGAAAGTAAAACCCAAATAGATGTAAAGCAGAAAGGTAAAGTCATCCCTTCTTGATAAGTTTTTAAAAGCTTTCAAGAAACAATTCTATCCTTCAGGATACATGCAGCAAGCTATTATTGATTGGCAGCATTTGAGGCAAGGTAAAGGGCAGAGTGTTCAGGGGTTTACTCAGGAGTTCAAAAAAAAAGCATTGGCGCTTTGTATTTCATTGGATACACGTGAAACTTTATTAAAATACATCGACAATTTACATTCATATTTGCAACATACATTATTGATGTTTAATCCTGATGATTTTGATGAAGTGTGTGTTCAAGCCATACATATTGAATCAGGTGGCAAACCGTTCAAGTTTTCACCGCAATCATCCAAAGAGTTGGAAATCAAAGATTTCAATGACAGTAAGGGGAAGAACAATTCGAAGATAAAGAAATCAACGATAGCTCACAAGGAAAGACGTACTTGTTCTCATTGCCAAAGAATCGGTCATGATGAATCTAAGTGTTGGAAACTACATCTAGAACTTAAGCCCAAAAATTTCCTTAAGGAGAAGGATGAAAAGAAGGCAATTGCAGCAGTCTAGCAAGATCTAGGTTCAGATTCAGGTGATGAAAGGAGGATAACTGCTATGGTTATGACAAGTAAAATTTCTGAAACTGGTTCAAGTTCGAATACTTTTGCATCTTCATCAAACATAAATCCTTCAAATGAGGATAAAAGAGTTGAATTATTTAACATAAGGATAACTTCTAAGCACACAAAGATAGATACAATGTTTGACAGTGGATCACATGCCAATTTAGTATCTGAATATTTAGTTAAGAATTTGGGTTTGGAAACACGGAATCGTCCAAGACCTTACCCATTAGGATGGCTAAATAAATCAACTCAGATAAAAGTCACGAAACAGTGTCGATTAAGATTTGCCATTACAACTAATTACATTGATGAAGTGGAATTAGATGTGTTGTTTTCAGTAGACATAGGTGGAGTTGTCTTAGGAAGTCCTTATCTTTATGATCGTGATGCAGTGTTTTACAAAAGAGAGCATAAATATCACCTTAAGAAAGATGGAGTTGAATTTATTGTTAGGGCACATCAAAACAAAAATCACTTGAATTTAGTTGTTGCTAATAAGATGAAATGATTAATACGTTCAAATAAAATATTTGTAATCATGTGTGTAAAGGAATAACATAAGAATCAACATGATGTTTGTTCAAGTTATGAGTCTCAGCTTAAAGATAGTTTGATCAAAGAGGTATAAGCTTTTCCAGTTTTATTTAAAGAAACCAAACATCTTACTCATAAGCAGGGAATACAACATGAATTACAGTTTGTGCCTAAAGCTCTTCTTCCTAATGTCAGAATGAATCAATTCAGTCCGAGTTTGGAAAATAACAATCACAGGGATGAATGCCAGTATTGGGGAATGTCAATATTAAATTTCTCTTGTATTGTGTCACCATTTCATGTTTCAAACAATTTGGAAGCCTCTTTCAAGTGGAGAGGAAGCCCATTTGTTTTCATATCAAAACCTTTTCTAAAGCAGTGTCAAAGCATTTAAGGGAAAGTTATGCATCAGGGGGAAGTGCTAATCAATGGAAACATCATTTAATGAATGAAGAAACCGTGATTCAAACAAATCAACAGCTAATTCAATACTTTCAAAGACAAACTAAGTTGCAACAATTTTCACTTTACAGTTTGATGGGCTTATGGTAGCAAGTTCACTTAGTAATCAGGAATCGGGAAAGTATCACAAGTCAAGTCGCTGGTTTGATGTCAAAAACATCTTTGATTGTCTCTGTTATTCCGCAAAATAGATTGTTAATACATGTCAAAAGTATTGAACAATATCCTGTAGAGACTGTTTTCGAAGATGATTATGAATCACTAACTCATGGTATTTCATGGAAAGAAATCAGTTTCCATGTTCATAACAGGTTGTTTGACCATCGTCGCAAGTTGTACATATTGCAGATGGAGGGAACAGGTCACCTATTCAAAATGTGCCATGGTCAGCATCATCAGGGTCATCACTTGTAGGTGATTGATCGAATGTATTAGTACATCATAAGGGCAAAGTGGAAAATGAGGGAACTCTACCCTCATTGACTATTTGTTTAGTCAAACTTTTGTGGTCCAAAAGCTTTCAAGTGGAGAGGATCGATCCAGGAGGATCTCGTCAGATGAATTATACAGTTAGTGCCGTCGTCAACATTCAGTCTAGTGTTGTTTAGCTTCGACATTCTTGGTTATGGATCAGGTTGTTTAGGTGATGTTTAAGGTTTTTCATGATGTTCAGTTGATATGGTGTTGTACCTGTGTTGTCCATTGCAGGGGTTTGATATGGGTTTGTCGTCATATGATGTTTGTCGCAAATGTCACTTTGTGACAATTTGATGTAAGTGGTCGATGTGGTCTTCATGGTCGTCACGACCTTCTTCAAGTTCTTTTGACATGGTGATGGTTCTGGTTTTACAACATTATAATACACCTATTCTAAATGTTGGATCCTAAAACCTAAACCCTAGAACCTAAATCTAAAGACCTAAGACCTAACACATTAACCTAACACCTAATACATCAAACCTAAGTCTACACCATACATAAGTCCTACACCTATCAAAACCATGTATCAAATCCATATACACCTAAGACCTAAACCTATATTACATTTCTATGTATTAAACACATAAAACCTAAGTTGAAACAACTCTCAGCCATATTGAAATCAATACAAAAACATTGTAGAACAATATAAATAAACCATATCAGTCCTAACCGCGGTTAAGAGATCGCAGCGGGACTGTGACTCATGTGAGCGGAGTCAATCGGTGGGGTTAGCAATTAATCGTCGCATCAAACCTTAACCGTAGTGGCATCGAGATTGTGGTTATGTGACCAGTGTATAAGCCATAAGGGTTAGCGCCGGGAGTCTGACTGCAGCGGAACCGTCAGCATCAACCGTGACATGTGAACCAGAACTGCGGAAGGTTATGTCACCGCGTCTGAACTGCCAGGGAAAGCCGCAACAGTCGGAGGTAACATGGTCATATGAAAAACTGCCGGAGCGTTGTTAGCTGGAACCCCCGGAGGAAGACTGCGGAGGTGGCAGCCTGCGGTTAGACTGCGACAGTCACATGTTAACTGCCTCCCCTCCGCACAGTCAACAAACCGTTTATGGTTTTGGTTTTCAATGTAAAGTTATTTGTGGGTTTGTTTGGTTGCTATTTTACATTAAACTAATGCGATGACCAAACAAACTTATCCTAGGTGGCAAGACATGGTAAGATCGAGACTTAACCAAAACCTAACTTCAGCGTATTCACTCCTACACTCAGCAAAAAGGAGTTAGAGTGTACCTGGAAGGCTATAAAGCCAGTTTTGTTCTCATTGAGAAAAGGGAGTGGTTTTGAGTTTCATGTGCAGGTTCTGGAGGGATAGAGGCTGTTTTGTTTTCAGTGTAACAGGAGCATCCGGAGAACCGTGACAGGAGTTGGAAGGCTGGTTCAAAGAGCTATCCTTTGACAGTGACCAGAAGTGCTTGCGTGCACATTCAGTTCAGTCAAATTGCTGTGTAATCGACCTCCTTGGTTTCAATCCTAATAAAGCGGTCGCCCATCTGAAAGCGGACCCAGAGACTTAGTCCATCAGGGGGGAACTCCGTAATCAATATTGATGTCTGGTATTGCCGTGTATTTGCTGTTTTCATTACTGTTTTGCATCTTATTTATGTTTTCTCATCTGTCGTAAAGTCTTCTTCTCGAGCAGTTCTGTTGGTTTCCGCACTTTCAGTTAACATTCTATTCATTAATGGCATAATCAATTCTACATCAGTTTTAACATATGATCATTTTAGATCATTCACTGCTCCTGAAGCTAGATGCTTGAGGTAAGCCTTACCTCTACTAAAGATGACATCATATCCTTTATCCTCAAGGAGAAGTATTGAAACTAGAGTCTCCTTTAGCCCTGGGACATAAAGAACATCTTTGAGATGAAGAGAATTACCTGACTCCCTCTCAAAGTTGATAATACCAACTCCCTTGGTAGCATACTTTCCATTGTCTCCAAGCTCAATATTCACCTACATATCCTTCTCATCCAGCTCGCTGAAATACTCCCTGTTCCTAGTCATGTGGAAAGAGGCTCCTGAATCAATGTACCACACACTGCTCCCCACTGAGCTTGCCATGCAAGTTATCAATGAGAAATCCTTCTCAAATTGAGAGGAAGACTCATCTACCTCAACTGTTGTAACTACATGCTCCTTATTCGACCCCTTCTTATTTCAGTTAGGACACTTAGAAGCATAGTTTCCAAAAACTTGGCAATGGAAGCATTTGATCTTATAGATCTATCTTCTTCTTGTCACCCTTTTGATTGTTCTCGCTTTCCTCTTTGCCTTTCTTTCCTTTGATTTTGCTTGCAAGAGCAAGATTCTCCTCCCTCTCAACCATGGAACCCTTACCACTACTGCTAGAAGTCTCAACTAGTCTGAGCCTTAGCTCCTCCTGAGTGAAGTAACTCCATAGGCATTCCCAATCTGGCAATTGCTCTCGTCCAGTAATAATTTGAACTAAGGTATGCCAATATTTGGTAAAACCCATTCGGAGCCACATGCACTAGCTCTATGCCCACTGACTTTTCTCCAACAATTGCTAACTCATCACGAACTTCTTGAATTTTGGTGATATAGGCAATTGGACTCACCCTTTTGCATATTGATTGTCCTCAACTTCTCTTTGAGGACCATCTTTCGATTCTCAAAAGGATTTTTGGTAGAGCTGGGCTAAGGCATCCCACATTTCCTTAGTTGTATCTTTACATGTAACATGTGGGACTACATGATCCCGAAGTCCATCCAAGATCATCCTCTTGGGCTTGGCCACCTGCCTTTGGAAAAGCCTCAACTTGTCTGGATCTGAAGGTGCTGCAACACCTTTTTCAACGGATTCCTTCAGCCCAAACTCATCAGCAAGAACAATATTCAGACCTTCCAAACACCAAAATTTGAGGCGCCATCGAGTCTATCCTGCTCTCGCAATCCTAATCCCGTGTGAGTTTTCATCTTTTAAACTTGAAGATTGTGTGCTTGTTGATTCCTGTTCACAACTCTGATACCATATAGTAAATCCACGAAATTTTGCAGCTGTTAATATGAACAATCTGAAACTAATTTCTTTTCATATAGACACATAATTTCTCTACTTATTTTGCAGCGAAATAGAAATAGAAATTGTTGTTGCACAGAATGTCTAGGCACTGCGGCAACGACTCAGATTGGGGGCTGTCACCCTGATCCCCAATCTCTCTGTTTAAGTTGTCTCCCAACAACAGGCTAAGGGGGTAGACCCTACAAAAATGGAATGAAGGAGAACTAGTTGGGGACCAACTAGTTTGAGAGACATAGTTAAGTGACAAAGTACTTGATTTAGATTTAGCAAGACATATAGGATTCGATTAGATTTAGACGATTGATACCAGTTCGTTATGGAGTCAACTATCTTGCTAGGAAATTTAGGACCAAGTAATTGACGAGGAACTGCTGCGTGGACGAATAACTATCTTGTATGAAATGCAAATACTAAAACTAATATGAGATACAAGAATCTTGGTTAATTTTAGTTAAATGCGTATCTAATTTTGAACCCTTCAATCCTTTCTATATCGACCCTAATTTCGTAGTAAGTGGCATAGAGAAGATAAGGTGAAACACACTAAGGTGTGATTAACGATATCTCTCTTGAAAATCTAACATACTTGGTGCCTCCGGCGCTGCAGAGAGCTGTGGCTCTGAGAATTGCAAGGTCACCGTTTTAAGTACTATTAAAACTAGGCTTCTCAAGCAAAGATGGATGGGTACCTATCTCTCTATCGACTAAACTTATGCTTGGAAGTAAATTTTACTTATGCAAGACTAACTTAATATGCAAGTGGACGAGATGATTAGAAGATGGAGCGAGATGAAGTTAGATTCAAGGGGTGAAAGTGCTTATGCCACGATCTATTTCTGAATTATAAGCTAAAGACTTTAATCGCTCAAGTAAATATTCACTTCACTATATAAAGACTGAAAGATAAACTTCTCAGCAATGATATCACAGTATAATGCCCAATTAAATCACAAGTTTAAATTCTTTCCAATGCAAACAAATTATTTCTGAGATAAGATCTTGCCCTCCAGGGCCTAGATCTGTCTCAGATCTTAAAAAATTTCCTTGAAAAACCTTCAGGTCAACACCTGCAAAATGGGAAACAAAGATACCCAGATCCCGATATACAAAAATAAATAAAACCCCAAGACCCCAAATTGGAAAAAAAAATCTCAGATCTATACAAAATATCTACAGATATATGCACAAGAGTTGCAGATCTGTAAGATTTGAGGAGTACGAGTCCAACTCCGCTTCCGGATCTTAAGATCTAAGATTCTTAATAGGCAGATCTTTCAAAATTTCCACAAAATATTTAAAAGATAAATTTTGTTTTTTTTTAGAGAGGTACTAGCCCAAAAACACCCCGCAGAAAAAAATAATCGTTAGATAAATCCTGAAGCTTATATGAGGTAGGCTCTTAAAAAAATGTGTTTAGAGTTGGTTGGTCCAACCGAGGACTATCCCTAAACAATCAATGAAAACTTGAGAGATCTTCTGCAAACACTAGATCAACCATCAAACCAAGTAGAGAAATAGCATAACAATAAAATTCTAAAGAAATAGAGATACTTGCTAATTCAATCAAAATTAAAAATGTTACCCTAGATCCAAAAAACTGAATAAGACACCTGTATTCCGATTATTCTAAGAGAGCTACTGATTGATAGTTTTCACATAATATTAAGCATAAATTAAAACAATGTTATCATAGATTCATGAAGAGGAACACCACCGCAAGTTGAAACCCCAAAGACTTTTGCATTTATTCCAGAAAATAGACAAGAGATCTTAAGAGCTTAGTACACGATTCAAAGATCGAATGAAAAATAGACTGACATCGACTTCTAATTTATAGATAATTTTTCCAACAGCTAGTTCGCTTGATCCTTGTCAAAGTAATCTTGATTGTTGAAAAAGATTTGATTATCTTTTACTCTCGTCTGTCGAAATTATTTATTTCTTGAGGAATTTCGAATTTTTCATTTAATTCCTTTTTAATTAACTCAAAAATAATAATTTTGAGTTAATTACCTCAAAAAATTATCTTTGACTTAACTACCAAGGCCCAAGGGTCCAAAATTTCTTTATTTCTTCAATATAACCTTGGCTGGGGGCCTCCAAAAAATTTCTTCGTTAAAACCCACAAATTTCTCCATTGGAGAATTTAATTTTACCTAGGACACAAAATTAATTAAATTTTTGGCTTAGGATTTTAATTTAATTTTACCAGAAAATTTAATTAATTGACTTCCAACCCTCTAATATTTAGCCCTGGTGTCTAATTATGAGGGACCATGCACTAAATATTTTTTACATGAAGATTTTACAATTTAATACATGAAGGGGGAAAACCCATTCGTTATAGACCCTTTATATTTACCCATTTCTGCGACACAATATATAATCTAGTAGACCAAGTGACTTATAATAAAATAATTTAGCCAATTGGCTAAAATTATTCCCAAGTCATTAGGACTCGCCTAAGATCTTGACGACAAAATCCACCAGAGTGAGAGTGGAGGGAAAAACTCTGCTAATCATTTGTGTCTAGAGATACAGATGAATCAGTGAAACAAAAAAACCTCCTAGAATGGAGATCGTCACCAAAACCATAGGTTTACCTAGGCTGTTATATACAGACGCGGTCATACTAGGATTATTACATTATACATATGCAAAATGGGTTGACATCTTTACAAAATTGCCAATTGATGATGAAATCTGTAAGGCGCGAACACTCAAACATGATAGATCCCTTTTGCAAAAAAAGGGGTGTATTGCTATGGGGTCATTGACACAGAGTGGTCAACAGAAATAAAACACAATCATACAGTAGCAAAACACAATATTTTTCTAGGGAAGCCAACTGGGGAAACCCTCGCTTGCTTGAGAATATTATTGAAGAAGAATAAGCTATAGATCTCTTACAAATAACCTTGCTTCAATAGAGAATACAAACTGATCTCCCAGCCTTGAACTAGGCTTGAAACAACCATGCAAGAATGTTGATCAACTTCCCTCAACCAACCCACACTAAGGCCCGAAATCCTTACACATTCCTTATGAAATAGGCCCCTATTTCCTAGCGCATTTGACCTCCTAAAAATAGGAATTTCCTCATATTTTTGTGCACACTTCCCAAGGGAAATTCTCCTCCAATAATTCACACAAGGAAACCTTCTTGGCTCATTCCTCTCACAAGCTCACAAACTCGTCCTCAAGAATGAATACAAGGTGTGCCTTCAATCTCCTTATAAGCACTTCGAATAGGCTATTGTGAGTAAGTTCTATGTTTGGAAAGTCGAACTTGTGCTTTTCTAGTTAACAGTGGTTATCACACTTGTTAACTAGTTCCTCCTAAAATTTAGGAGGCTAACTCCACAAATTCTTTCAATTCCCAAACCAATTCAGACTATAAGACAATTAACTCGGTTTGCCACAAACTCGCACTAGTCAAAATGCTTCTTGAAGTTGTCCACATCATTGGAACTTGTACATGACTAAGGAGAACACAAATTTGATTCCTTGAATTAAGGCACAAATCAAGGAATCCATTCCTTTGCTACTTTTCAATAGGCACTAACATTGCTCTGAAGTAGTAGCATCTTCCCCAGTCTCATGCTGACATTAGTTTGATATGTGATAGCATCATAGTTTTAAAAAACGGTCGTTTCGAAACGAAAACGGCCGAGTTGGTCTGTTCCATTGCCCTCCAGAGTGACTCGGTACAAAAAACAGCTCAGTTGGCCGAGTCATGGTTGACTCGGCCAACTCGGCCGTTTCCCGTACTAACTCGGCCGAGTCACAAACAGTGGCCTGTAACCCACTAAAACAACAATTTAACATTATTTTAATGAAATTTTAAGGGGTTTGCTGATTGGTTTGGACTTCAAGGTGTTTTATGAATTAGCTAAATGTTATTTGGGGTCCATTTCCCCCTCCCAAACCCTATTTAACACACTCAAATGCCTCTCTACTATTAATATGCTATTCAAATTTCTGGTAATGTTAAATTCTTAAGTAAAAGTGACATTCTCCTTAATCTTCATTTTCATCCTTTTACTTAAATTTTTAACATTACCATGAAATGACTCAGGATGTTTGAGAGTGGTTTAGGCCTCATTGGATTTCATATGGAGAAAGTAGAATTTTAGATTTCATTCAAAATCCTGCAGACTTATCAGTTTTTCAGGATTTCAGGATTGGAGGATTGCAATGTTTCCATTGAATTTTGTCATGTATTAGGGTATGGAACTCGTATTTAATCAAGAGCACCAATCCCTCTATGTACCTTGATGTTAGTGACATTGGTTGTCGAACTCCTTTGGGATTCGCTCCCAAACGAGGAGCTTTTGAAAATGTCGGTCTCGCTCCCGTTTTCGCTCCTGCTCCCAAGTAACACAAAGAAGAGAAACCATTTGGATCAAAAACGGTTAAATGATCTAGTTTATGTCCAATACAACCTCCGGCTCAGGCGAAACCATTTGCTGAACAAAAGACCTGATTCAGATCCCATTGTGTTGGAAGACATTGATCCAACATCAGATTGGGTAGTGGAGAGTCGTCCAGCAGAGTTTGATCCTGATAAGGATCTTGATTTAGATTTAGATATCGACACATCAGTTGAACTTGAACATGCTGTTCAGTTGAATGCAGATCCCAATCCACCAGCCTCAGTGTCACAACCAGCAAGGATTCCAATTGTAGGTGCTTCCTCTACTTAGCCACGACAGAAGCGCAGCGACATATCTACTCTATCTCAGCTTGCATCTGCTACAGTTGCACAACCTGCTAGTGGTACCACTTATATAGCTGCAGTTGGAGATGATGATGATGATGAGGAGCCATGGGGCCCCCTGTCTGACTCTGATGATGATCCAGAGATTGATTGACATGATCTTGGCTCCTCTGGCAGTGGCTACTAGCCAGTAGCTGTAGTACCAGTACTGGAGTCTGGTCACAGTTTACTTTTGTTGTAGAGGCCATTTCTAGCCTCCTTGGTTATGTGTTTTTTGTTTTGAGTCTTTGATCATGTATGACAGTTGACTATGTATTGTCATTGGGTACCATTTTGATATAATGGATTGGTTCATGAGCCTACTTTGATCATATGTTGTCTTCCATCTATATTATAATGCTGTGTGTTTGGAAACATGAATGAAAATCTTTGAAATTATGTTTAAAATCTTTTAAATTATGTTTTTTTATAAAAAAATAAATATTTAATGTATTTTTTACAACGACCGAGTCATTGAAATCGAGCCGGCCGAGTCATTACCGTTTTGGAGTCGGAGTCGGAGTCGATCCTCGGCCGAGTCGGAGTCGGAGTCGGAGTTTTAAAACTATGGATAGCATCTTCCACCACTTCAGTTCTAACATTGCTCGTAGGTGCTTGTGTGCTTTGTGGCTCCCTTGCTGGTGATGTCTTTCAAAATGCAAGCTTAATAAATCACAATGGCATATCCCTTGTTCAACATTTCATTTCACATTAGTGAGACTGCTTCTTTCGTGAAAAATCAAATAAAAATAGAAAATGGTTTTTGCAAATTTAGAAGTTAGCTTTAGGGCACAATTCCCAAGGTTTAGTTGATAGCATCCTTATTTACTAGGGTACATGTTACCACTCAAACTAGCAAGGGACCTAAAGGGGATTCCTAAAGGGTCAAATGCTAGACTAAGGGCAACCAATGGAGACTTAGCCCACTGTCACCTTAGCTAAGGCTCCCTACTATTTACGGACTTTCATCGATGGGAGGCAACCCGATATATATGGAGTCGCAAATGAAGGATAAATCAACAAGTGGTTATAAAGTTGACCCAAATAATCCCTTTCCAAAAGAGGTGGAGCTTGCTTGCTTTCTAAGCAAGGTACAGTATCTTCTAGGAGAAGGATGTGGGGATTTAAGGGCTAGGTTTATGGGATATGAATTGTGAAAGAGTTTCCCAATCCTAAAATCCTTATTGGAATGGTATCCCAGATTGTTCTTAAAGAATTGTCCTTTCAAAGGAGTGGGACCATACAAGACCCGGTGGGCCTAGCCTAGGTCAAGAGGCAAGGATTTAGCCATTGATGTTCTTAGCCCATACAAGGAGGGGGGAAGGATCATAGAAAGAATTTTCACTTAAAGGTGTTGAATTAATCCTACGAGAGACTAGCCTTGGGGATACTAGGGCAAAGTTCGATCTCGGAGCTAGGGCTTGGCTTTTCTCACAACTCCACCGTCAAAATGGCTTCAAAATTGGAACAGAGTCTAAGAGATTGAACTTTTTGGAGGGTTACTTTTCCGGGAAAATGATGCCCTAGGTGACCCAACTTGGCTAGACCTAGGAAAAGGTGAAAAGGAGTTAAGTTTTGAGTGTCCACCTCTTCGTAGATCAGTGCCTTAATCTTGGGAGAATGTAGTCTATGATAGATATGAATGAGGACCTTGTTTCTTAGTCAAGGAGGCCTTAAGACTACCTCGCTAGCCTTCTAAGGCAAAAGAGAAGCAATCTTATAGGTTTTATACTTTGACTTGGAAAAGGTGATGGCTTATCAAGATGAATTCGTTGATAGAATTATCCCTAGGAAATTTCATTCAAATTACATGGCCCATACATTGAGAGATGTTATATAGAGACAAAATTCCACAATTTAAGCAGTAAATGCATGCAATAATTAGCCCTAAAAATAGCGAAAATACCAATCCAATGTAAATGACAAAGTAAAACAAGAATAACATTAAAAACTGTCAGGTCAGGTGGTAACTCCTAAAAAACTAATTGCTTATTCATTAAGATTACTTATGGTTATATACAGGAGGGAGAGACTCTTGGGCTTCACCTCTTGATGTCTCTTCATTTTCCATTATTTACTATTTACATTATTTACAAATGTTCACTCAATCCCAATGATTAGGTGTCAACTTAATTTGAAGGGATGTTGGTGAGTCCAAGCATCGTTTTGAATCTTTCGAACTTTTCTCTTCTAAGCGCTTTGGTGAAGATGTCCGCAATTTGCTCATTAGTGGAATAATGGCGTAGATGGATTGTCTTGGCCTCAACATGATGTCAAATTAGATGGTATTTTGTATTGATGTGCTTCGTTCGATCATGGAACTTTGGGTTCTTGGCCAACTTTATTGCAGAGGTGTTGTCAATCATGAGTGGAGTTGAATGTACTTGTTTTACCTACATATCTTCTAGAATTTTCCTAACCAACACAATTTCTTTTGTTGCCTCGACTGTTGCCACATATCTGCCTCTGTCGTGGAATCTATTGGAACTGATTGTTTGCATGATCTCCAGGAGACAGCTCCCGGCCCAAGACTCTTAGCATAACTTGAAGTAGATACCCCAGTTCCTTTGTGTCCTTCGAAGTCTGAGTTAGAGTATTCGATCAAGCTGAAGTCACTTACCTGTGTATACTTGAGTCCAAAGTCTTGGGTTCCCTTCAAGTACTTTAGAACTCTTTTTGCAGCAGACCAACGTCCCTCACAAGGATTTTGCATAAACCTGGAGAGGATTCCAACAACAAATGAAATATCTGGTCTGGTAGTAGTCAGGTAGTTGAGACTTCCTACAAGCTGTCTATACCTTGTTGCATCCTCAAATTCTTTTCCTTCAATGGATGTGAGCTTTAAGTTCTGTTCCATTGGAGTAGTCAAAAGATTGCACTCAACCATGCCAAACTTGTTTAACAGATCTCCAATGTACATCTTTTGAGAGAGGAATATATACTTTGGAAGTTGAGTTACTTCAATACCAAGATAGTAGTGAACATAGCCCAAGTCAGTCATTTCAAAACCTTTCCTTAATTCCTTCTTTAAGGATGCAATGTAGCTCTCATTGTTCCCTGTCATCAAAAGATCATCTACATATACCACAATATATACAACTGTTTTGCCAACATTCATGGCAAACAAAGTTGCATCATCGAGATCATAATGTTTGAAGTTGAGTTTCAGAAGATGCTCAATTAACTTTTCATACTAGGTTCCCGGTGTTTGCTTGAGGCCATACAAGGATATCACAAGTTTGCATACTTTATGTTCATGTCCCTTCACAACAATTACTTTTGGTTCGGACATAAAAACATTTTCTTTTAGATTTCCATTCAAGAAAGCAATTTTTACATCCATTTGATGGACTTTCCAATCGTTCTGAGGCTGCCAAGGCAAAGAGTGTCCGGATGGTAGCCCATTTCGCTGTGGGGGCAAAAGTCTCTTCATAATCGACCCCTTCCTTCTGTGCAAAACCTTTTGCCACAAGCTTGGCTTTGTGCTTTTCAAGTGAGTCATCAACTTTATACTGGTTCTTGTAGATCCACTTGCAACCAATTGGTTTGGTTCCCAATGGAGGATCAACCAGCTTCCAAGTGCCATTCTTTATCAAGGCATCATACTCCTTTTGCATCGCTTCTTTCCATTCATTATGAGAAGTGACTTCTTTGAAGGAAGTTGGTTCAAAATTTGTAGACAAATTCAGTTCACAATCATAAGAAACATCCATATCAACTGTTGAGTCAGAATCATCTACATCACCTCCATTTCGCTTGGTTGAATTTCTTGTTCTTGTCTTTCCAACCTCATCAGGATGAATACTTTCAAGTGTCTTTGTCAGCCATTTTGGAGGACCTTTTTGAGATGGTCTAGGCTGCTCAGTTCACTGAGTTGGGACTGAATCAAGATTGAGTCTCCTAATTTTGTCAATCACATCACTCAAGTATCATCAGTGGTTGGAGCTTCATGTGGGAGAGAGAGTGCTTCAGAAGAAGATTCCACAAATTGATCCAATATAGGAATCCCCCCTTCAAGTTGTGGAATTGATTATCAAATTCTTGAAATGATTTTTGCATGTCTGAATCTATCTAAGCGATCAAGCTGCCGCTCAACAACATTGTCAACTTTGGAAGATTCAAGAAAGATTACATCTCTAGATACAACAAACTTCTTATTAACTTCATCATAGAGACAATATGCTTTGGAGGTATTTGAATACCCCAAAAAGATACACTTACGACTCCTTGCATCAAGTTTGTTTCTTTGTACCTTTGGTATCAAGGTATAACAGGTGGAACCAAAGACCCTAAGATGCTTTACCGAAGGAATGTGGCCATACCACATTTCATAAGGAGTCTTGTTTCTAATAGCATTAGATGGACATCTATTCTTTTCATATACAACACACAGAACTGCATCAGCCCAAAACATCAATTTTACATTCTTGAAAAACATCATGGAATGTACCATATTTAAGATTGTCCTATTCATTCTTTCAGCTACTTTGTTCTGTTGGGGATTATAAGGCACAATAATTTGATGTTTGATCCCATGCCGACGAAGATAATTTCAAATTCATTTGAAGTGTATTCTTTTCCATTATCAGTGCGAATAGAGCCAATATGAGATTGTGCATCATTTTCAATCCATGTATGAAAGTTCTTGAATGTTTGAAAATCATCAGATTTTTTCTTCAATAAAGAAACCCAACACATTCTGGGGTAGTCATCAATAAATGTCATCATATATTTATTTTCATTTGGAGAAGGAACAAGCATTGGACTGCATAAATTTGAATGAATGAGTTCAATTTTTCTATGTGCTCTGGAGTGTGAATCATGAAAAGACCGTTTTCTATGCTTTCCTAGAACACAAGCATCAGATTGCTTAAGTTTCCTAGGAATTGTAGGCAAACTAGTAACACCATTTTTCTTCAACAAGCGAAGGTTGTCATAGTTCAAGTGTCACAAGTGATGTTGATGAATAACAATGGTCCTCTCCTCTATTTATATGAGGAGGATGATTTTCTAATTATTAGCCTACAAACTCTAATAACAAGTAAAATCACAAAAATTCCTTGGGTTAGAAGCCAACCCACTAGCTTTTGACATAAATGCTAAGAAAATCCCACACGCGTGAGTCATGAGGCTTCTAAAGTCCATGTCATCCATGAAAGAGGCTCCAAAAGCTAAGTGTTAGTGCTACAAGGTGCCAAATGTGATGTAGTAGCATCCTAAAGTCATGATTTGAGGGTTGATCCTCAAATCAACCTCAATATCTCTCTATGGTCCCAAAATCTAGTTGGGGCACCACAAAGGGGTCTCCATGAGTCTTCAACTGCTCATAATGTCCATTTATGCTCCAACATTCAGGGCTTTCTAGGTGCTACTAGCCCTACCAAGTCTCTGAAGGTGAGACCATCCTCATCTGGGCCCTGGATTAACTGCCATCCCTTGTATGGTGCTAAGGCTGACCTCGGGGCATGCTGAGTCCAGGTGTATCATTCTGAGAAATCATCAAATGAAGTGCAAAGTGGCAGAATGTCATGGGTGTAGGAAGTGCCCAGGGTCATGTATGATGTAGTGCTACTACTTGGAGGCCCAAGGCTCTCAACAATTCACTTGTGAGTGCCAAAATACTTCTCTAATGGTCTGGGTACCTTACCTGGGTACCTATGGGTAAGGTACCCAAGACATGGGTTGTTGAACCCACCTGACAATCACAACATAAGGTCTAGTGAAAGCAACCAGTCATTAGGGACAATAATCATTGTTGCATATTAGTGAGTCAAGCTTGCATGTAATGGGCCATTTAACACTTAAAATAAGGATTCCCTTCCAAAATCATGGCCTTGAGCTCGTAATGGTGTTTCCTCCCTAGGTAGGAGTGGCTAAAGGACAATCCTATTAGGTGTTTCCAGCCCCTAAGGGGAAGTAATATTTCCTTACTCCACCCTTCAATTGATAAGTGTTAGTGAATAATAGTGATGGAATGAAGGGGAGAAGATGTCATGGACAAGTGACATGGTCAAAGGGACCAACATGATGGGGATCCACATCCTGAGTGTATAGATGTCAGGAGGGAGCAATTGAGGATTCATGAGTTACCAACTTAGCCTTTGGTTTTCCATCCCTCTTGTGTGCCTTTTACTTTTACTTTGAGGAGTCATTTCATTGCTCATCGGGGTTGGGACATGCAAAGGTTCCTTTTTATGTTGTGAGGGAGCAACATGTGCTTAGGAATTGGGTGATGGCCATAAGGAATAAGGTAGAGCTCATGCTAGGATTTTTCCCACATGCTAATGTGTATGTCTTGTCCATCTTTTGCATTTTGATATTCTTTCCTTTGATTTTGTTTTGTGGCCACGATATGCTCTTTTCTTTTTCTTTTAGCTGCATCAACCTCCCAGGGCAAAGTTCTGGGCCCTACCTAGGTATGAGGATGTATGGGTGCTAAATCCTAGAGAACCAATGGTCAGTTGAACCTGAAGAATGTATGTGAGGTAAGGGCTTGTAATGTAGGATGGAAAGTGGTAAATATGGGATAGGGATAGATGGAACTATGCTATCTCAATTTAGGCTTTCTAAGTAGTGCCTCTCCTATACTCATGGGGCCATTATGGGAGGTCCCACTAGACTAGGATCAAAGATTAACCCCCCATTTAAGGTGAGGGAATAACACCACGGTCAACACTCCTCTTTCTTTTAGTTCACCCCATAATCCATATCAAATGCCCAGATACAAACAAGTGTAAGGACCCGATCACAAAATAAATAAAGTGCCTTTTGATCAGAAGCCCACCTTCGTCCATGTGCTCTTACTAAATGGGTGAGAAGCATATGGCTGATATAGGTGGCAGAGATATAATGGCATGTCATCAGCTAGTGGTGGCTATTAGGCTCTGTATGGACGGCCGAATGGATGTGATGAATAGGAGAAAAGTTTTCTCCTATGGGGTTACCCATTTTGGTGGGTAATGGAGGTTAAGAGGAATTTTCAACTCTAAGTTGCAAGAGAGATTATATTTGTAGGTTGACTGGTCTAACAACTTGGAAGAGTTCATTAACATCCACATTTATGTTAATTTTTTTGTTAATATGTCTGATATAAAAATCTCCTCGATACTTGCTTTTGATGTAAAAGGCTTGATCATAGGATTAGGTACTATCCACCTTTTTGTTTTGTTTTGATGATTTATAAAGAGTGAATGTTTATTCATAAACACACAAGAGCATGGTCAACGAGGCATTGGTTGGTTGATAAATTAGGGGTGTTGTTGTTTCCCCTAATAAGGTTGAAATCCACCTAGAGACATGTTCACCCAAATTAACAACAAAAGGATGCCCACCAAAAGGATAAATTTGGTCAAAGATTAGCTAAAATTGTTCTTAAGGAGGGTGAAATTTGATGCCCTAGCAATCAAATTTCAAGCATTTACCCACTCAATGGAAAAATGGAGTTTTATGGGAGAGCTACTAGGAGTTCACCACTAGGACAGTTCATTACATGTTATGTATGAGTAATGCATGCAATATTCATCTAGATAGCAAATTAATTAATCTTCAACAAATTAGGGCACAATTTAAGATAACCTAGAATCAATAATTTCATACATTAGAAATCAAGAAATAGATATTCAGCCATAGAGTGCACTTACAAGATAACATGCAAGATTTCCATCCATTAGACCAAGGAATAGCTCCAAAGAATATCCAAGATCGACTTCAAATATCAAAATGCATCCAAAGATCTTCAAACATCCACAAGAAAGCAAGTGCGAGTTCGTCTAAAGAGGTCGAAATTCCAATGTGTGATGATGAGAGATCACAATGACATGATCTCTAATTTATATGTGTCCTACTAAGGCCTATTTTAGCCTACAAGCCCCTCAAATAATAAAATAATGGGCAAACTACAAGCAAGGCCACAAGTTGACCTTGTATCTCTCAATAAAACATAAAAATCTCCACACATGTGAACCAAAGTGAGGTAATTGCTGATGTCATGGAGCGGATTGTCCTTCTAGGGCTTATGTAGCAGGCCTTGAGTGCCATGACAAGTGTAGAGGCCCTCTAAAATCATGCTATAGGGGTTGACTGCTATATCTCTAGTAAAATCCTCCATGGGCACTAGTTTTGGGCTTGGGGCACAAACATGGGTCTCATGGGTCTCCAGGTGGTAAATATGCTCGACTCTGCTCTAACTTTCAGGGCATTGAAGATAGTGCTAGCCCTCCCATGTCTCAAGCCATGAGACAAACCTCATTTGGGCCCTGGATCAACTGCTTGACCCTGTAGGATTGCTAAGCTGGCTGGGGGCATACTGGTCTAGGTGCCTCATTCCATGAATAATAAAGAAAAATGTAGGAATGTTGTGGGTGCTAAAGGTTCCCATGGATAGAAATGATGCTCTACAATTGTCCGGAGTCCCATGGCTCTCAATGCATCACCTGTGGGTGTCAATATGTCCCTCTAGAGGACCTGAACCCCAGTTAAGTTGCCCAAAACTATATATGGAACCACCTGCCAATTACACATAATATTTAGTGCTGCAACTTCCACCATTAGGTACATTAATCATTATTGCATCTAAGTGAACCAAGCTTAAAAGAAATGGGCAAATTAACACTTCATATAAGGCTTCTCTTCCAAAATTGGGACCTTGGTCACGTAATGGTGTTACCTCCCTAGGTAGAAATGGTAAATAGACTATACTATTAGGTGTTCTCAACCCCCACGGGTAGGTGACATGTCCTTGGTTCACCCTTCAATTGATAGGTGCCATGTGAATAATTATGGAACAGAGGGGAAAAGACTTCATGGCCAAGTGCCATAGTCAAAGGGATCGACTATGATAGAGTAACTCATCTTGGGTGTATAGATGTGGGGAGGGAGCAATCGTGGATGCATGAGTTACCTCAACTTTTGTTTTTCCACCCCTCTAAATGCCTTTTACTTTTTCTTGATTTTTTCCTTGTAATTATTGCTCGTAGCTCAAGGAATGAGAGGTTGTGTTTGTATGATGTATAGCAATTATTACTCCCTTAAGGATGGGGCAATTCATCGCCCATCAAGGGTTGGCATGCAAGGGTTCCATGTCTTCTATGAGATAGGGCAACACTGGCCCAAGACCTGGGTGATGGCTGTTGAAGTTTGTAGCTATGGTCGGTCTTCATATTGAAATGTTTATCATTGTTGTACATGTAAAGCATGATTTTCATGCTCTTTTGTAAAACCAAAATTATTTTTATCTATTAAAAGTGAAAATTAAATTTTATTTGGAGCCCCAAGTGTCCAAGTCGACTCTCTTATCCTCAAGTCGGCTCAGTGTCCTTTGGCACCCATTTGACCTCTTGATTGACTATAAATTGAATTCATTCGTCCTCCTCTCACAAGTCCATTCATTTGAGCATACATAAGACTATTCTTGGGCACATGAATTAAGTTTAGAAGCAGATTAAAGTGACATATTATTTAATGATTTGTTTCTTGGAGAAAGATCCAAACTATTTGACACATTACCTGTGCAAAAGAGATTTGACCTGTGGATGAGTATGAATAGAAGACTGAACCTGTGGATGTCTATAATCCGAGCTTGTGGATGAGTATGAACACGAGACAAAACTTGTGGATGTCTGTAATTCGAGCCTGTGGATAAGTGTGATAGAAGAGCGAACCTTGTGATGTATGACCTGTGTAAGTGAGCCGAGTTTTGTCATTAATACACTGTGCTAGAAGGCTGAAAATTGTGGTTCGTTTTTTATAATAAAGGTCTTAATCATGTGGATCATAACCTAACCAAGGATGCCGAAGTTTGTGATTTTCTCTTGTGGCAGAGGTCCGAACTTCTGAGGTCTACACTTGTGACAAAGGGCCGAAATCTCTGAGATACATCTTTGTGGAGGAGATAGTTAAGCCTTCTATGAATTATGAGGAAGATTATTGATTATAGCACTTGTTTCTAGATTTTTTGTGTATTCACTTCGAATCTCATTAAGCCATTCGGGAATAACCACTGACATTGTGAGTAACGATGATTCTTCGTCTCTCCTCGACAAGGCATCGACTACTACGTTATCTTTCCCTTTCTTGTGTAATATATCAATGTCAAAGGTAGCAATTTAGCAATTTTTTCTATCCATTTTTGTTGTTTTGTAGATAGCGTTTTCTGCTAGAGAAGATGTTGAAGACTATTATGATCAATTGGTATTAAGAACTTACTTCCCAAGAGATATTGTCTCCATTTGGCTAATTCGTGCATAATAGCAAGCATTTCCTTGTATGTAGACTTGAGACATTCATGCTTATTGAGCTTTCTGCTTTCGAACGCGATTGGATGACCATCCTGCATTAGTACTGCTCCCATGCCAAAACCCAAAGCATCACATTCAATTACAAATGGTTTTGAGAAGTCTGGAGTTGCTAATACAGGGGCATTAGACATAACTTCCTTCAAATCTTCAAAACACTTTCTTGCTTCATCATTCCATCGAAACGAGTTCTTCTTTAGAAGGTTTGATAAGGGTGCGGTTATATGGGCATAGTTTTTAATAAATCTTCGATAATATCCGGTCAAACCTAAGAATCCTCTTAGCTTGGAGATATTCGCTGGTTTCGACCACTCCCTTACAGCCTTGATCTTGTTAGGATCTACTTTAACTCCTTCTTTGGATATTATATGTCTGAGATATTCTACTTCTTCCTTCCCAAAGGTACATTTGGACTTCTTGGCATATAACCGATGCTCTTCCAATAATGTAAGAACTTTCTCCAAATGTTGTAGGTGCTCCTTCCAAGTTTTACTGTAAATTAAAATGTCATCAAAAAACACTATCACGAACTTCCTTAGATATGGACGAAATAACTTGTTCATAGTGGCTTGGAATGTAGCTGGTGCATTGGTTAACCCAAAAGGCATTACTTTAAATTTGTAGTGACCTTCATGTGTTCAGAATGTAGTTTTTGATATGTCTTCCAACCTTATTCTGATGTGATAATACCCTGACCTTAAGTCCAATTTTGAGAAGTATTTAGCGCCATGTAGTTCATCCATCATTTCATCAATGAAGAGAATTGGGAACTTGTTTTAATTGTTATTTTGTTTAGTCCTCGATAATCGATGCATAACCTAAACGATCCATCTTTCTTCCAAAGTTCCACACCAATACAACTGGAGTAGCATACAAAATTTTACTTTTTGAGATGATGCCACACTTCAAAAGATTGTGGATTAATCTCTCAATTTCCGTTTTTTGATGATGTGGATATTGATACGGTTTGATGTTGACGGGGTTTGATCCTGCTTTGACTTCTATTGTATGCCCGATTTCTCTATTAGGAGGCATTTTCATGGGCAGGTCTGGGAATACTTTTCCGTGCTTCTAAATTAGCTCATTTACTTCTGGTGCTTCTTCACTGATCAATTTTGAAGTTAACATTTTCTAATTGGTGACATTGTACTACATAGGCTGGTGCTCCTCGTCGAATCATTTTCATCATTTGGGATGATGATATTATTTGATTCTCCGGTGCTTGGAATCCATATAATGTAGAAATTTCTCATTTCCCACCCCGGTTTTTAGTTTCACCTTATTTCTCCCATATAGTTAAATGCCCTTCCCATATCCATCAACAACTGAAATAATATTATCTAGATTATATATTATATATATATATATATTTTTTTTTTTTTTATTTTTATTTTTTTTTTTTTTTTTTTTTTTTTTTTTTTGAAAACACAAATTCAATTATAGAATGGCGGAAAATGCAGAAATAAAACTCAGCAGTACAAACAGTCATTAACCATTAACCACAGCGATTTGGTCAATGTGACCTTGGAAAACCCCCCTACAACTCTTGGGGAAAACCAGTTCGAGAGCTCTTCTTTATTTATGAAAATGTCTTTTTTACAGTGAGAAATATTCAGCAAAAAATCAACAAGCAAATTTACAACTTATCTCTTTTCCCGTGCCTCACAGCAAACTGGAAATTATAGCAAACAGGACAACAATAAACGCTGTACGGCCTCCTCGATTTTCGTGCCCACTTTCGGCCTTAAATGCTGCTGTACGAAGTGCATTAAATGTGTTGTACGAATTGCAATAAATGCACAGTACGGACCGCGATTTGCGTGCAGAAAAAACAGCAAACTGCTCCTCGATTTCTGTGCAAACCAGTGGTACGGATTTCTAGAAATCGTGCCAAAATTAGCATTTCACTGTGTGTTGAATCAGCTGTACAAATATGCTCAACTGCTGCCTTGGAATGTGTGCCAAGCTGCTGTCTCCTTCTCCTCTTTGTCCAGAAATCTCCCTTGCTCTCTCGCTCTCCTTCTCTCAATCTGCTCATGAAAGAATGAATGACCTTTTGCCTCCTTTTCCTCCTTTAATCTAATCCTAAGTGACTTTTGGGTAACTTCTAAATCCAATGGCTGAAATAGATTGAGATCTAGGGCTGAGATTAAATGCTCATTTAAATCTCACTTTTTATTTTTTAACTCACCCACTTTAATAAAGACCCACTTAGTCATTTATTTCCAAAGTCACTTTTCTTTTCTAATTTTACATTAACTTTATTAAAGTCACTTTAAAATTAGACTTTAATAACTTTATCACTTAAAGTCACTTTTAAATTAGATTTAACTTTATAAAAATTATAAAGTTACTTTAGGAGAAAAATTAAATTCTTTTGGACACTTTTCCCTAGGCCAAAGGTCAAAGCCTTAGGGAACCCCCTGTCCTCTAGTACCAAATTTCAACACTCCCTCTTACCAAGGAAGGTGTTCCTCACCACACCCATCTTGTCTCTGAAGTAGACATGCTTGCCCCATGGTAAGGCTTTGGTAAGAATATCCGCAACCTACTCATCAGTGGGAATATACTCAAGCTTCATAGCTCCCTTTTGAACATAGTCTCTGATGAAATGATATTTGATCCCGATATGCTTTGACCTATCATGAAATACTGGATTCTGTGTGAGTTTAATGCATCTCTGATTATCACAGTAAATCACTGAAGGTCTCAACGGCTGACCAAATAAGCCAAACAACATCTTGCGAAGCCAGATGGCCTCACAACTAGCTAGACTAGCTGCCATATACTCTGCTTTTATTGAACTCAATGCTACTGACTGCTGCTTTTGGCTGAACCATGACACTACTGCTGAACCCAACCCAAAACAGCACCCTGAAGTGCTCTTCCTATCAGAAGCACAACCTGCCCAATCAGAATCAATGTATCCTACCAATCTCACTCCATCTCCTGCCTGTAGTCCAGACCATAATCCACTGTCCCCTGCAAGTACCGAAAAATGTGTTTTGCAGCCACCCAGTGAACCTTCCTAGGCTCACACATAAACTGACTCATCGTGTTGACTGCAAAACAAATATCTGGTCTAGTGTTGACCAAATACATCAAGGAACCAATCAGCTACCTGTACAATGTGGGATCCACCACTCGGAATCCGAAGCATGAAGCTTCTTCCAGTTGGTGATCATCAGTGTCGACATGGGTCTACAATCCTCCATGTGGAATCTGCTAAGGATGTCCACAATATACTTCCCCTGCCCCAGGAAGAAATGCCCCTCCTCCTGCCACACCTCCAAACCCAAAAGTAATGCATCAAGCCAATGTCCTTCATCTCAAACTCCGTCGCAAGATCTCTCTTGCAGTGCTCTATGAGTCTCTCTGCACCTGTAATGACCAAGTCATCCACATACAACACCAGAATGAGAGGCTCCTCACCTATCACAATAAAGTAAAGGTTCGGATCTGCCTCACTCTTTGTGAAACCCATCCCCTGCAAATAAGTATCTATCCTGGAGTACCAAGCTCTGGGAGCTTGCTTCAGGCCATAAAGGGCCTTCTTCAGTCTGCACACATGGGACTCCTTCCCATGCACCTCAAAGCCCTGTGGCTGCTCAATGTACACCTCCTCCTGTATGAAGCCATTGAGAAATGCAGTCTTCACATCCATCTGGTGGATCTTCCAACCCATCTCTGCGGCTATCGATATAATGGAGCGGATTGAAGTATATCGAGCCATGGGATCGAAGGTCTCCTCATAATCAACTCCTTCTTCCTGGGAGAACCCTCTAGCCACAAACCTCGCTTTGAATTTCTCAATGCTGCCATCTGCAGCATGCTTTACCTTGTAAAGCCATCTGGAAGTAACCACGGACTTGCCCTCAGGCCTCGGCACAACCTCCCAAACATCATTCTTCATGATAGAAGAATACTCCTCCTGCATGGCCTCTCTCCAGACCTGCTGGCTAGCTGCCTCCTCATAG
>APFE030610353.1:73640-104381 GCA_000404065.3 Pinus taeda
AGCCGATGTCCTTCATCTCAAACTCCGTCGCAAGATCTCTCTTGCAGTGCTCTATGAGTCTCTCTGCCCCTGTAATGACCAAGTCATCCACATACAACACCAGAATGAGAGGCTCCTCACCTATCACAATAAAGTAAAGGTTCTGATCTGCCTCACTCTTTGTGAAACCCATCCCCTGAAAATATGTATCTATCCTGGAGTACCAAGCTTTGGGAGCTTGCTTCAGGCCATAAAGGGCCTTCTTCAGTCTGCACACATGGGACTCCTTCCCATGCACCTCAAAGCCCTGTGGCTGTTCAATGTACACCTCCTCCTGTATGAAGCCATTGAGAAATGCGGTCTTCACATCCATATGGTGGATCTTCCAACCCATCCTGCTGCTATCGATATAATGGAGCGAATCGAAGTATATCGAGCCACGGGAGCGAAGGTCTCCTCATAATCAACTCCCTCTACCTGGGAGAACCCTTTAGCCACAAACCTCGCTTTGAATTTCTCAATGTTGCCATCTGCAGCATGCTTTACCTTGTAAAGCCATCTGGAAGTAACCACGGACTTGCCCTCAGGCCTCGGCACCACCTCCCAAACATCATTCTTCATGATAGAAGAATACTCCTCCTGCATGGCCTCTTTCCAGACCTGCTGGCTAGCTGCCTCCTCATAGCTAGAAGGCTCAGAGTCAAGGATGCTGGTAACCATCGCCATATAGCTACAAAATCTCTCAGGTGGTCTACTCTCTCTGACGGCCTCTTCGGCTCAGCAACAGATGTGGCATCTCTCAAGGTGTCCTGAAGCCACTTGGGCTTCCTCTTCCCTGAGCATGCTTCTCCCATAGGAGAATGAAACTCCTCCTCCTCATCACCATCAGTAGCCTGCACTCCTGACTGTCTGTTTGCTGTCCTCCTGCCTGCACCTGAACCTGTAGAAGCTGAGGTACCATGTGAACTGTCCATCAGTGGACTCCCTAGTGAACTGTTCTGTGAACTGTTCAAAGCACCACCCCTCTGGCTCGGCGAGCCACTGCTCACTGATGGACTTGACATCCTCGTAGATGTACCTCCTGATCCCTGCCCACTGGATCCCTGCCACTGACTCAACTGCTACTGAAGGTCTGGCTGATCCAGATATTCTAACTCTCGTGACCTCCTAAAGGCCCTGTCCTCCTCGAACTTCACATCCCGCCTAACAACAACTCTCCTCTGTGCAGGAATGTAAATCCGAAAGGCCTTTGACGTCTCACTGTAGCCCACAAAAATACCCTTCTCTGCGGTGGGCTCTAGTTTGGTCCTCTTCTCCTTGGGTATGTAGGAGTATGTAATGCATCCAAAGATACGAAGATGACCAATATCAGACTTCTTCCCAGAAAAAGCCTCCTCCGGAGTCATGTGCCCCAAGGCACGATGCAGACTCCTGCTCTGCAAGTAAACAACTGTGTTGCAGGCCTCTACCCACAAGAACAATGGCAACCCCTGGTCATGTAACATGGCTTTGGTAGCCCCTACGATGGATCTGTTCTTCCTCTCCCAACCCAGTTCTGCTGGGGGTTGTAAGGAACAGTAAACTCCCTCCTAATGCCTGCCTCCGCATAATAATCAACAAACTCTCCAAGGGTGTACTCTCCCCCATTGTTCGACCTCAGGGACTTGATCTTCCGACCTGTCTGTGTCTCCACAAGAGCTCTAAACTCTTGAAACCGCTTGAAGACCTCACTCTTGGTCTTCAAGAAATAAATCCAGGTCCTCCTGCAGTGATCATCAATGAATAAAACATAATACTCATATCCACTCAAGGAAACATGAGACATCCGACCGCTCACATCAGAATGTATCAAATCAAGTATCCCAGTCGCTCTGCTGCCACTGCTGGGAAAAGGGGATTTGGCAAACTTGCCCATAGCACATCCTCTACAAGTATCAAAGTGATCAGTACTGAAATCTGGCATACCTGTAGTGATCTCCCGCAAGGTCCTCAAGGCTCCATGATACATATGTCCCATCCTGCGGTGCCAAATCTCACACTGCTCAGAATTGCTAGCTCTGCTGTCGGTACTACTACTCAATGCCAAAAGGGGCTGGAATGCAAACCTGTACACCTTTGCATGGCGTACACCTATCACTCTAGCTGACTCAGCTGGAGCGCCCCTGGGATACATCAACACCTGTCCTCCCTGAACAGTACCTCATATCCTCTGTCCTCCAAAGCTGAGACAGATATGAGGTTCTTCCTCATCCCTGGCACATAAAGAACCTCTGTCACTTTCAAGGGAGGTTTGGACTCCTTCTGAAATGTCAGTGTCCCCACCCCGACTGCTCTAACAACTCTGTCATCACCGAGTACTTCCTCAATATCAGTGCCACTCTCTGAAAGCTCCGAGAAGTACTCACGGACTCCTATCATATGACGTGAAGCCCCACTGTCATACCAGATACCTGTAGATGCTCCGCTAATCGATGGAAAAGCCTGCTCCCTCTGAACCTGTATGGCAGGTGATCCTGCACTAGAGGACTCACACATAGTGAATGCAAACTCCCGGTCAAAACGACCTGCAAAGTCCTCAATCTCTGCTGATGCTGCCAAACTCTGGTCCTTCCCCTTCTTCTTCTTCTTCTCCGGACACACAACTGCATAGTGTCCCATCTTTTGACAATTCCAACACTTCACCTTGGAATAGTCTTTCTGTGTGTTACCTGTTTATCTTTACTTTTTCCTTTTCCCCCACCATTGTTTGTGGAAGCCTGCTTCTTCCCTTTGCCTTTCTTGCCTCCTGTTGCTAGTGCTACATCCTCATCTTGCTCAACTGGCTTGGCTGCCCAAGCTGACCTTTCCTGATCTTTGTTTGAATGTAATCATCCGAATACCTCTCCATGTGGGAAGGGTCTCACGTGCACAAACCCCATCAGCAAAGTTCATCCATGAATGGGGGAGGCCATTTATTGCAATCCGCACCAGCTCAGTGGGTGGAATGGCCTCTCCAATTGCTGCCAACTCATCTCTCACATTAGTAATCTTTGTGAGATATCCAACTGCACTATCATTACCCATCTTAATGTTCTTCAGCTTCTCCTTCAGGACTATTTTCCGGTCTCATTGGTACTCTGGTAGAGATTGGACATTGCTGTCCACATCTCATGGGCATTGCTCTTTTCTCTCACATGAGGAATGCAATGGTCTTTGACTCCGTCTAGAATCAGCCTCTTACCCTTGTTGTTCTTTTTATTATACTCAGCGAACTGAGTAGCATCAGTAGGCACAACAACAGGGTTCTGTGTGGTATGCACCATGATATCCCAGACTTCTGCCTCCTCAAAGATACTCTGCATTCTCTCCTTCCGAACGCTGTAATTTGTATGCCCCATCCAGCCTATCCTCCACTCTCAATCCCAATGACATTCCGCTGTCCTAAAATTGAAAAAATAGCACTGCTGTAGTAAAGATAAAACTGCTGTTTTTGAAAAATCAGCTCGCTGGAATTTTTTGAGTGAAAAATCAACAGGCTGTAATTTTCCTCCTTGCTGTCCTAAAGTGCACTTTAGCACTCCTTCTCTGATACCATGTAGAAATTTCTCATTTCGCACCCCAGTTTTCAGTTTCACCTTATTTCTCCTATATAGTTAAATGCTCTTTCCCATATCCATACATTCAACAACTGAAAAAATAAATTTTTGTTGAAAACACAAATTCTGGAAATTTTACAGAATGCTGGAAAATACAGAAATAAAAAAATCAGCAGGTACAAACTGTGATTTAACACATTTGAACATAGTGATTTTTGGTCAATGTGACCCTGGAAAAACCCCCTACAACTCTTGGGGAAAACCAGTTCGAGAGCTCTTCTTTATTTATGAAAATGCCTTTTTTACAGTGAGAAATATTGAGCAAAAAATCAGCAAGTAAATTTACAACTTATTTCTTTTCCCGTGCCTTACAGCAAACTGGAAATTACAGCAAACAGGATAGCAATAAATGCTGTACGACCTCCTCGATTTTCGTGCCCACTTTCGGCCTTAAATGCTGTTGTACGACCTGCATTAAATGCGTTGTACGAATTGCAATAAATACGCAGTACGGACCTCGATTTGCGTGTAGAAAATACACCAAACTGCTCTTCGATTTCTGTGCAAACCCGATGTATGGATTTCTAGAAAATCATGCCAAAATCAGCCTTTCACTGTGTGCTGAATCAGCTGTACAAATTTGCTCAACTACTGCCTTGGAATGTGTGCCAAGCTGTTGTCTCCTTCTCATTTATCCAGAAATCTCCCTTGCTCTCTTGCTCTCCTTCTTTCAATCTGCTCATGAAAGAATGAATGACCTTTTGCCTCTTTTTCCTCCTTTAATTTAATCCTAAGTGACTTTTGGGTAACCTCTAAATCCAATGGCTGAAATAGATTGAGATCTAGGGCTGAGATTAAATGCTCATTTAAATTTCACTTTTTCTTTTTTTAACTCACCCCACTTTAATAAAGACCCACTTAGTCATTTATTTTCAAAGTCACTTTTCGTTTCTAATTTTACATTAACTTTATTAAAGTCACTTTAAAATTAGACTTTAGTAACTTTATCACTTAAAGTCACTTTTAAATTAGATTTAACTTTATAAAAATTATAAAGTTACTTTAGGAGAAAAATTAAATTCTTTTGGACACTTTTCCCTAGGCCAGAGATCAAAGCCTTAGGGAACCACCTGTCCTCCGGTACCAAATTTCAACATATAACTTGTATTTTTGCCCTTCCCATTTAAATTTTATAAACTGCTTTTGATGTTTGGCAGAGTAAGTATCTAGTGTTTGTAACCATTGGATACCTAAGACCACATCTACTCCTCCTAATGGTACAATGTAGAACGAAGATTCTAAATTTAAGTTTTGAATTTACAATTCGACTTTATGGCATTTCCCTACCTTTTCAATCTTCTTACTGTCGGCTACCATCTCCTTCATGTTGGGCATGGGAAATGTGAAAATGTTGAGTTTGTTCGCCATGGTTGAGTCCAAAAAATTGTGGGCGCTACCGGTGTTGATGAGAACCATTACATTGTTCTTCTTGATATGTCCTTTTAATTTTAATGTTTGGGATCGTGATATACTTGTCATAGCTAATAGTGACACTTGCAGAATGCTTTCGTCGTCTATTTCTGGATAGAATTCTGGGGCATCTTCGATTTCTTCTACGTCTGATTCATCACTGTTTGAATCATTAGTTGCTTCACAGTTATACAGATTCTTGGTCTCTTTTCTTTTAGCACACCTATTAGGGTCCCACTTTTCGCCACAACGTTTGCACTTGCCTTCTCTCATCCTTTGCATTTCCACATTAGGTTTTTCTCCTTCATGAAGATGTGGTGGAACATATTTTGTGTGTTGAGATTTGGTAATGGAGGACAGGTGGTTCCTAAGGCTTTGATCTTTGGCCTAGGGAAAAGTGTCCAAAAGAATTTTAATTTTTCTCCTAAAGTGACTTTATAATTTTTATAAAGTTAAATCTAATTTAAAGTGACTTTAAGTGATAAAGTTACTAAAATCTAATTTTAAAGTGACTTTAATAAAGTCAATGTAAAATTAGAAAGTAAAAGTGACTTTGGAAATAAATGACTAAGTGGGTCTTTATTAGAGTGGGGTGAATTAAAAAATAGAAAGTGAGATTTAAATGAGCATTTAATTTCAGCCCTAGATCTCAATCTATTTTAGCCATTGGATTTAGGGATCACCCAAAAGTCACTTAGGGTTAGACTAAAGGAGGAAAAGGAGGAAAAGGTCGTTCATTATTTCATGAGTAGATTGAGAGAAGGAGAGCAAGAGAGCAAGGGAGATTTCTGGACAGGGAGGAGAAGGAGACAACAGCTTGGCACACATTCCAAGGCAGCAGTTTAGCAAATCTGTACAACTGAGTTAGCACACAGTGAAAGGCAGATTTTGGCACGATTTTCTAGAAATTCGTACAACTGTTTTAGGCAGGTTGCTGGCACATTTTCCAAGGAAGGCCATACAGCAAGTGGCTGTACTTTGGCACGCAAATCGAGGCAAATTCGTACAACATATTGCTGGGTTTTCTGCACGCAAATTGAGGGTCGTACAACGTATTTATGGCAGCGTGGCATGCATTTCTAGGCAAGCCATAGAGCAACATTTAAGGCTGAAAGTGGGCACGAAAATCGATTAGGCCGTACAACATTTATTGCTGTCTTGTTTTGCTGTTTGCAAGTATTTTCCAGTTGGCTGTGAGGCACGGAAAACGAGATAAGTTGTAAAAGTTTGCTTGCTGATTTTTGCTGACTATTTCTCACTGTAAAAAGCATTTTTAGAAATAAGAAAGAGCTCTCGAACTGGTTTTCCCCAAGAGTTGTAGGGGGTTTTTCCAGGGTCATTTTGACCAAAAATAACTGTGTTTAAATGTGTTAAATCGTTGTTTGTACCTGCTGATTTTTTATTTTTGCATTTTCCAGCATTCTGGAAAATTTCCAGAATTTTTATTTTCAGAAAAATTTATTTTTCAGTGGTTGAATGTATGGATATGGGGAAGGGCATTTAACTATTTTGGAGAAATAAGGTGAAACTGAAAACCGGGGTGGGAAATGAGAAATTTTTACATTGTGTTATCCATATTCGCAGACTGGGGAAATCTTCGTCTCGAATACACTTTTTTAGCCTTTGACCACAACATCTTTTCAAATTTCTTTTCAACAGATTTTGCTTTTTGTCTTGCTACTTCTATCGATGTAATGTCATGAAGCTCAAGTTTTGCTCGTAGATGTGTTTTAAGTTCGGAGGTGTACGATTGGATTAGATGAGTTTATGATAATCTAGCTACTCGTGTTGCTAAAGTCTCCCATTCTCGAGTGTATTCATCCACATCTCCTGTTTGTCGTAATCTGGTGAGTGTTGAGAAGAACTCTTCTTCCTTGACACCTTGGAACCTTTTAAATAACGCATCTTTAAATTTCCTCCAACTGATAGCAAGTGTCGTCTTCTTCCACCGCATATACCAATTATATGCTTCGCCTTCCATTTTCATGGAAGCATGCTTGATCTTTTCGTCATCATTGTCAATATCATAAATCTCGAAATATTCTTTTGCTTTATTGAGCCAAGAAACGCTGCATTTTTCGTTACCGTCGAATTTGGGTAGCTCGATTTTTGTTCTTCGTTGATATGTCGCTAACGGTGGAGCGAAAAAGGGGTATTGATTTGAAAACGACATATTGGTGAATGGATTCCAGAGCTGCTTATTTTGAAAGTTCGTTTTACTATTTTCTTGATTAAGCGTGGAAGATGTCTTTGGAGATTTGGGTTTCTCATGTGCGTCTGATGATTTTGACGAATCTGGAGAATTGAGATGTTGAGTCGACTCATTATTCTGGAGCATTTGATCAGGTGTAATCTTCAGGCTGGTACAAATACAACCCAACATCACCATCGCTTGATCCACCTTAATTGAAAGGCATGCCTGATCCTTTTTAAATTCATTCTTGTTCTCCTCGCGCTGACTCTTTATTCCATTTGTTGTGTCCTGTAGTGTCTTGATTTTCTCGCCATGTTCGGTCACCTTAGCCTCAAGTTCTATCAATTTTTTATTGAAATCGACCATCGACATTGATGCAACCATTGATCTGGTATGCGATGGAGTATACTTATCTAGCGTAATTTTTTTTTTGGAATACTATATAAGAATTATAATTAATATATAATGACTAATAATTAATTTAATAATTACAAACTTACTGTAACGAATCACTAAGGTTTACGAATTAAACAAATGATTGATTAAACTAATGGTCGGGTTAGAAAGGAAAATGTGAAAGTCCACAGTGTCACGGTAGTGTAGCGGGCAGGGTGTTTGATTGTCGAGAATGGCAACAAGAAGCGGTAGTTGGTTGGGAAGAATGGTAGCGGGGATACGAACGAGAGTAGAGACAACAGAAGACAACGAAGATGGCAGCAAGGAATTAGATGGAAGCAACAGTAATAAGACGTGAGACGGTGAAAGTTGACTGCACTGTCAAGGATTGAGGGAGATACCAAACCTGGCATCGGTGAGGGTAGCAATACAGGGGGTAACAAAAGCGTAGGTGTGATGGTCAAAGAACAATACAATGACTTAGGTGAAGAATAAGATGACTAACAACACAGCAGGGACAACGTGTGGGGAAGCGTGAGACATTCAAACGGGGTGTATGGAAGGTTGGAAATCACGGCGGTACAAACTCTGTATAAATTGAACACAAGAGGATGCCCAACACGACTCCAATACTAGATGGAGTAGACTAACTTAGCAATTTATCATAAGATATAATAATAATAATGAATGTAGGATGATTTACAAAGTGAGAGGCTCAGGGTTAAATACAACCCTACGTGCCTCTTGGTGAATGGGCATGATCTTTCATCATGCTCTATGCCGTAATTAACTAATAGTTTTATAGAATACTAATTTTTTTATATAACAGAAATTGAGAAATAAGACTATTTGGACCATAAATCAAAATTTTATGCACTTTTTCAAGCAATTCTGTATGGATCCTGTCTGATTGTATTGTTTTACGTTATGGCTGTTTCATACAACATCTGAAATGGTTGAAAATGATTGAAAAGCATTGTATGGTGGTTGAAATAAAAATAGAAGTAAAAATAAAATAAAATAAATAAATAAAGTAACTTTGCTTCGAAGAAAAGAAACAATACTTGGTTTCAATGAAACCCTTTTGGTTCTTTAATGTGCTTTGCTCGCGGTCCCTCAAACCATCTCTGCTGGCAACAGTCCTTAAGTCTTCACACTCTTACACACATCAATCTAATGCTTTTCTGATTCTCTGGATCATCATACTATGCAAGAGAGGAGGATACTTAGCAAATTAAATTGGCTCTCAAAAAGAGTTCTCCGTATTGTATTTATAAATGAGAAAGGCTTTCCCGTATAGAGCTACAATCAAATAGAGTTGATCCACTTTATGAATGTGGGACAAACTAATAAAGTGAAATAAGACATAAAAGCATAAATTAATCTAAAGTCGAATTGACTTTATTAATGACTAAGTTTAATTTCCAATTGACCATTTTAAACTAACATTTAGTTTATAATATACCACTGTATCATCCGGCCACAAGTGGGTCCATTGTAGTGTGAACCATCCCTTGGAACCATGCCTGGTAAATCTGAAGGGAATATCTCATGTGCTAGTGGGGGTGTCACTCCTGTGCTAATCATCTACTCCCCTGGAACCCAATCCACCAAATGGAGAGCATCCTCACCATACCATGCCCGACACTGTGTCATACCAATGCCATTCCACTTGAAAAGATCTCGCCAATGCACACTAGAGATCTTGCTATTCTGGACGTTGAAAGTATGCCTGTCATTCTGTAGGTGTCCATACTTCAACTCAGAGGTAAACCTGTTCTCTGAATGCTCCATTCCCAAGTGAAATACCCAATCTTTGCATGCTGCTGGTCTCCTGGATAAAATATCTATAACAATGTCATCCACACTCTCCACACTCTCCATAAACTTGATAGTGCGCTTCACCACTCTGTCAAAACTATTTATCTAATTTTGCTGCCCTTGATATCCTATTCAGACTAAATCTAAGAAATCGCAGCTGCATCAAATGACCCTTGACTCCTTGTCAAGCTCTTCCATGTGATAACGTGAACCATCTGGCTCCCATTGCTTATTTGGGAGTCTGCCATCCCAAATATGCAGTGACTCTTACTGTGCTACGCCTCTAGAAGTATCCTCCTAGGAAACATTAACTCATTGGGATACTAACTCATAATCTCCCTCCATTCCAACTGAAATGGACTTTTGAAATAGGAAGTATCCATAGCCTCCCATGGAATGTGCCTTCCATCATCTTTAGTTATCAACAATCCCTGAAAAAGACCTCGTGTACAGATGCCAACTCAAGGAATATTCCCACCATGTTGATGCTGTGCCACTTTGATTTCAACTGGAATGCTCATATACTGAAGCTCTATCTCATGATCTTGGTCAACCTGTAAAAGCAATTGAAAATAGTTTTATCTTTCTTCCCCATACCAACTCACCTCCCCATTATGCAATTGTGGATTTATGGTACTGCAAGCCTTGTCTATGTACTCCTAAAGAGGGCTGCTCCACAACTCCAGAGTAGGCTTCTTTTGCTGCCTCATTAGAAACTCTTAACTGTTTCCCCACACAGGTAAGATTGGCAGTTGACCTAGCACACCTAACTCCAAGGGGCTTAAGCTCATTGCCCTGCTGTAATATGATGTCCTTGAGCATCTTGGTTCTCTCCTTCATTTCTAGGAGGCCTTCTTTAAGATGTTTATGTTAGTTTGTGTAGCTCGGATAGTGTTCTAGTCTCAGGTGGTGTCTATGAGGCTAGAAACGCAGATGAATTAATTATCTCCAATACCCAGAAAAAGTTTCTAAGGAAAATTGTCTTAATTAGAATTAGTTAGCTAGTTGATTTCTCTCTAATGACTTCTAGAAAAGTGATTGAATGAAACCTTGATGATCTTAACCATCGATTGGAGATAGATCATGGCCATGGATTGCTCAATGAGAGATTATAAGAGAAGATCGATGGGGCCTTTTGGAGATCATTCGGCAGTGATAGCAAATGCACATTGATAGCGTGGAAGACACCAACAGTTGGGTTCAACAGTGATTGAGATCGAGTTGCCGGAGAGAGCTTTCTTCACAATGATTTCTAGATTCTCTGTGATAGAGGGAGATCGATTTTATTTGCAGAGGCCGAGTTTCCCTGTAATGCGAATTGGTTCAGTGAGACTGTGTTGACAGAGCAAGTGAGAATTTGTTAGAGTGATCAATTTGTAGAGGAGAAGCTGAGTTTTCCAGTGAAGGTAGAATTTTCGGAGGAAGCCAAGTTAATTTCTTAGTCTGTGCAAGTTGCTAGAGGAGGCCGAGTTATGTGCTAGGGCCGAACGTGTGGGTCGATTTAGGGTCACAGAGGACGGCTGAATTGAATCAGAGGGGCTGAGTTGCTTCCATGAGCTTAGATCAAGCAGCAAAAGTGAAGAAAATAAATTGCCAGAGGTTTGCTAATTTTACGGCAAACAATGTATGTAATTTCAATTACAAAATTGCTAAAGAATAATAAAACTCTCATCTACAAAACATTTCCCCACACTGGGGTTCTTCCAAGGACAATTTGTCCAAAAATATCAATGTATTATTTTTTTGTGTGTGATATTTTCTCAGTTCCTGTGATTTAATTTTGGTGAAGTTGCAATAGTGTTTCATTCAGTGTTTGCCGTATATAATTTACATAAGACAAATAATCTATTGAAGATAGGTGAATAATAATTAGATTAACTGTAACAGTTCTAAAAATTTCACAGTTTAATCTCTTCTCGAGTATGTTCTTGGTGACTGTCATTGGAAAGTCCTGTAGAAGAGATAGGTGAAGTGATACAATTGTCCTCCTCATGGGTTGTGGCTGCCATAAAAGATTGAGTTTCCACACAAGGCTCATCCATCTCCTCTAGTCGAACCCTAGCAACTCCTCATCAAGCAAGGGTTTAGCTTCCCTTCACGTTGTTTGATAACATCCTATACCAAGTTACAAGCAACGATAGAAGTGACATGCTTTTGTTTTCAGACAACCAATAATATATGATGGGCTGGAAAATAACATCACTTTCATCACACTTACCAATAATTGTACCCATAAATCATGATGATTCTCATGTGCTGATGAATGGATTTTCCATGGTTTTTATTGATAACATCAAGGAAATAATGAAATAGTCGTAAAACAAGACCATGACAAACCATAGTCAAGCATAATGACACATGACCTTACCTCTGCCATTAATTTTAGAATCTTGGCCCTCTTGCCAAAAGATGGACTGTCCATTTGATCTAGCGCTTGGAAGCTTCCCACAATCAGCTGAAATATTTCCTGCATTATATTCCCCTCATAACCAGCGAGAAGAAGGAGAGAAAGATCAAACTCATTAGGCACTGTTTTTGGGTTTATATCTTCACATGTGTGGCAGAAACTAGGGTTTCTGCTGTAGGGTTACATCTGCCCTGATAAAACACAAACAAAGGGTCTCCACTCAATCATCATTGCTATCTGAAACAACAAGGAATAGTCCTCAAAGAAAGCGAAGGAGAAGCACACCAAGAAGAACCATAATTCAACCCACAGGTGTGTCTTTGCAGTGATTTCAGGCAGCTGAAATTGCAGATCTGTGGAGGAAGGCCGAAACTTCAGAGTTGCTGAGATTAATAGTGCATGAAGGTAGTTTGAATTGTGTTGACTTGTGCAAGGAGAAGAAGCAGTGAAGAAGGATCTTGTGACTTCGTCTTGGAGAGGTTGTTGTGTCAAGGCTCTAGGTCTTGGTCTTGGTATTCGTCAATTGAAGTCTCTATAAGAATAAGGATTCATTTGGGTTTTCCTCTCAAGTTGGAGAGGGTTTGGCCCTGGTTGATTGCCTACAATTTGTGTCTCTTGTCTCTTTATTGTTTATGCTTTGGTAGCTGTTTGATGAAGAACAACACTATAATAATCTAACTAAAGAGAAGATCCTAATCTATTGAAATAAAAAGCATTCACAAGTAGTTATCATTAATAGAGAAATCACCTAATCTTGATGCCCTAGATTTCTCAACAACTACTTACCAATTACACACAATATCTAGTGTTGCAACTTTGTTAAAGAGTGCAACTAGTAGCTAATTCCCCTTCCTAGAAACCCCTCCTTTGATGGCTCATCACTCCATTAGACTACCCTCGATGGCATCTCCCTTCATCTCAAAAATCAAAATTTTTGGACACCTCCAAATGCCTCATTTTTAAGTCGTCCTCATCTCCACAAGTCTGCCCCTCTTTAAGTCGACCCCATTGGTGAATAGACACGACTCTTCACCCCATGTCAACCACTATAAATATAAGTCTAGTTCACCTCTTTTTGGCATCATCTCACTCACACATCTTCTCTCTCATGTTCTGATTGGTTCGTACAACCTAAGGCAACTTCTTCTTTCCACACATGTGAAGGGTCCCTTGGGAGTTTTGTTTTCCCTGCGTTGACCTTTCTACAACTGACTTTGACCAGTGTTGACTGAGGACTTTGAGAGACTGTTTGACTGCGATTTGACTTGTGGAAATTATGTTTGGGCAGGCTACATTCATTGGCACACAAAACGAGGAATTCTGGGCAGGTTGACCAACGTTGACTGCAGGCATAATTATAGGCTTTGACTGCAGAGCATTGACTTTATTTGACTGGTTTTTTATCTTTGTTTTGGGCTGACTTTGACTTGGTCAAGAGGCTGAGTTCCTTTATGGTTTTTCCGAATTGATTGGAGGTTGTTTGACTACAGTTTAACCACTGTTGACTAGACTAGTTAGGGCAAGTTGACTGCTGTTGACAAACTTTAGAATTGCAGATTTGACAGAGACAGATTTGGATCAGATTGGGCTTCTTGTTTTGGATATTGGTTGGTCATCATTGTACTAAATTGGATATTCTCTCTTTGCTGAACATTTGATATTAATCAATAAGAAGGATTGTTTGGGTTTTCCCCCTTGTGGGGTTTTTTCCCAAGCATTAGCCTAAATCTCTGTGTTCATTGTCTTGGCTTGTCTTCTTGTGCATATTGTTGATGATGTTCTATGTACAATTACTGTCAATAATAATCTAAAGTAAATGTGAAGTAATTGTTACTGAAGTCTATAGTGATTGCTATAGGAATCTGAAGATGAATTGCTATCGGGCTAATAAGAGGTTGAAGTAATTGTTGCAAGCATAGAACATACCATAAAAATTAACAAACTTTCACCATTAGGTATTTAATCATTATTACATCTAAGTGAACCAATCTTTAAAGTAATGGGCGAATTAACACATCATACAAGGCTTCCCTTCCAAAATTGTGGCTTTGGTCACACAATGGTGTTACCTCCCTAGGTAGGAGCGGTTAGTAAACACCCTATTAGATGTTCACAACCCCCAAGGGGAAGTGACATGTCTTTGGTGCACCTTTCAATCGATAGGTGCCATGTGAATAATGATGGAATGGAGGGGAAAAGAATTCATGGCCAAGTGCCATGGTCAAAGGGACTAGCCTGAGGGAGGTCCTCACCCTAGGTGTATAGATGTGAGGGAGCAATCGTGGATGCATGGGTTACCAACTTGGCCTTTTTTTTCCGCCCGTCTTATGCCTTTTACTTTTTCTTGATTCTTCTTTGTATGCTCATAGCTCAAGGAGTGAGAGCTTGCTTTATATGATGTATAACAATTATTTACCCCCTTGATGATGGGGCTATTAATCGCTCATTAGGGGTTGGGACATGCAAGGGTTATTTTTCTTATGATGAAGGGAAACATTGTTCCATAAACCGGGCGATGGCCATAATGAGTAAGGTAGAGCTCATGCTTGGATTTTGCCCACGTGCCAATTTAATATCCCAACCATCTTTTGCATTTTGATTTTTCTTTTGTTTTTCTTGTAGCGATCATATTCTCTTTTTGTTTCTTTTGGCTGCATCAACCTCCCAAGGCAAATTTCCAGGCCCTACCCAGGTACGAGGATATGTGGGCGCCAAATCCCAATGAACTAATGGTTGGTTGAACTCAAAGGGTGGAGATGGAGGGGGGCTTGTAATGTACAATGGAAAGTGGTAAGTATGGAATAGGGAGCGATGGGGCTACAATATCTCAGTCATGGCTACCCAAGTAGTGCCCCTCCTATACCTTTTGGGCCATTAAGGGAGGTCCCACTGGACTAGGATTGGAAATTAACCCCCAATTTAAGGTGAGGGAACAAGAACATGGTTAGGACCTTTCTTTATTCCAAGTTACTGCATAATCCTTGTCAAATGACCAAATACAAACAAGCATAAGCACTCGATTGCAAAATGAATAAAGTAGCTTTTGATCAGAAGCCCACCTTCCAACATGCGCTTTTGCCATATGGGCGAGGAAACATGACTGATGCAAGTGGTGGAGATATAAATGACACGTCGTCATTAGCTACTAGTGGATGTTGGCTGGCCGACTGAAGAGATGACAGGAGAAAAATTCCTTGTATGGGTTCACCTACTTTGGGAGGGTAACACATCCAATTTCTCTTCAAACATGAGATTGGTAGCTTTCATTTCTAGATCTGACAAGTACTACCTTATGCTAATTCCTTATAGCACCCACAAGAATAAATAAAGTTGTTGGTTTGTAGATGTACTAGGATGATCTATGTTTTGGTCCTTTAAAATCACCCACGAAATTAATTTTCTGCCGAACTCTTGACTGGTATTGTCTCCCTCTCTCCCTCTAAAGGATGATCTTTGCCAATCACTACTGGCTACAATTTACAAATTTGCTTTGCATAAGCTTGCGAATTTTTTGTCTGGTCTAACTTGAGTTGTCCCCTACACTTTGTGCAACTTGCGTCACCTCCCATTTGACAATGGACAAATCTGACTGCCATTGTCATATTTGTACAACTGTGTACATATTTCTGGCGTCTCACTCTTGTGTGCATGTGCTATTGTATCTTTTGTATGACAACTTCTACTCTGTCGTGTGTACACTTGTGTACGACTTGACTGTCACTTGGGGATTTCATCTTTGCGACTTTCCTCGCAGTTGCAAAACTTAGTGTATGACCCAAAATTCTTAATTCATTGCGGATTGTGCTTCTTGGCAACCTTTTATAATCGAATTTCCTTTTAACTCTGATGACTAACTTTCTTTTCTTTTACCCTGCGATACTTTTTAGATGGTGGCTTCAACCTTTTCCTTGGGTGACTATGACAACTGATTGCTATCGCTGGCTGGCTCCATTTTTTAATCTTTAATTCTTGTCTTCAATCGATGGCTTGATGTAACTTTACCGTCTGCTTGCTTGGATGACTTATGATCTACACATGGTCCTTTTATACTATGACTACCTTTGGCTATGTGTTATCACAATCTTAGTTAATAGTTTTGAGGAGCTGACGATTTTATTGTCAGCGCCAATTTGTAAAAATTAGTATAAAAGCGTTGATAGATAAAATATCAACGCTAATGTGGATTTGTAAAATAAAAATGCTTTGACAACCAAAGTAGCTGTGCAAATCTGTAAAATTGGCAAATTAAAAGGAAATTTTAGGTTTGGATGGTCAAGATTAAAAGGTGCTAATGGGGCACACGCCAACAAAGGAGCGGGCACTTGATCAAGCGAGTGCTGAGAATCAATCTGTCAGCGACAAAACTTTGTTTTTTTTCTTGTAAAACATGGTACTTTGGGCACAAATTCCAAACATTTGGAAATGAAATTTTAAAAACCGAAAGAGGTTTTTGTTGGTAACATGCTTATTTAAAAAAGCCTCTTTCAGTTTTTACACGTGTAATGGTTTGAGAGATTCAAAGGAATCTTTGAGGCCTATTTTTCCAGATTTTGCAATTTAGTATGTTCCTGTTTTAAAAATCAGTTTCCTAACAACTGCGGATGAATTTTTGAAAACCCAAAGAGGCTTTTGGAGGGAACAAACTGATTAACAAAAACCCCTTAGTTTTTACACAACTATCACAGTTTGAGAGTTTCGAATGGATATTTGAAGCCTATTTTTCAGGAATTCGCCAGAATTAATTTTTTCTATTTTTAGAAAAATGCCCAATCAGTTGGAGAGCCACCTCATCAATTCAACTTGGGGTCAAATCTTATCTCCTTGATTATTTGATTTGGTAAGTTATAGATAGATCAAGAGGTTTGAGATCCATTATTTTTGGAACTTGAATAGTTTGTAAGTAGTCTATAAAGACTATCATTTCTGTAATGTACAGGGTTGGAAATTTATGAAGAAGATTGTGTGTTCAACTTCGATATCAATATATTGCTATATATAGTGTTATGTATACAATTTTGCAGAGATTCATGTGTATATAACTTCTTATCTATCTTTCCTCATGTTTTTTAATTTCTCCTCATATTACATCTCTGGATCATTAAGTCTTCAGCGTTTGGATAAGGTGTTATGAACTACAATTCTTCATGTATGCTCTAATTCAAGTTATCCAAATACTTTATATGTTTTTTGCTTAAATATTTATAACAAAATTATTATTGCTCTGTTGTGATATTTATTTTTTGTATTATGTCTCCACATCTTGACGGTTATTTACCTAAGAAGTTGTGTCCTACCTTGCCTCTGTTAGGAATTGTTTATGTATCCTGTGGTTAGCAGTTTTTTCCCCCAGACTCCATGCCCAATGGTCCTTGTTCTCTTCTTTCCCATCTAATTTCATCCTATAAACTAAATCTGGCCAGTAAGCTTACAAGCCTACTGTTAAGGTGACAGTGAGTGGTAGAGTTTTAAAGAGAGATCCCTCTCTGACTTGGAAGGGCTAGCTTCCAAGTCTAAAGTGGTTAGAGGTTATGTTAGTCTTTTCCCTTCACAACCGAGGTTTTTTCCAAGTGATAACACTATGCGTCCAAATCTTCCTTGCTACCTACTGTCTCATCACATGTACAACTAACTCTTTGCATCAATGACCGACACTCTGTTGTGTGTATGGCCCGATTGCTACACGTGCTCCTCCCAGTGTTTCTTTTGCATACCAAATTTGGCTCCTATGTGCAATACTTAGAAATTGGCTTCTTAGAAACTGTTTTGATACCATGGTAATTTTCTAATCCCAACAACTTGGCTAATTATTTCCTAGCATATTACTACACATATCTACTAAATAAAAAACATGGTTGGGGTTTTAACATGCAAATGAAATAGATAACATTGGCATCAAACATTAACCAATCTCATACACATGCACACATAAATTACTACCCTTCAAATCTAATGTTTTATTAACAATAATCTACAACATACAAGGGCTCCCTTCTTGGGATAATGTCCCTTTGAGGAAAATGCAAATACAACAAGAACTTGGAGTTATACCAATTGATCAGACTCTCTGCAGATCTGTCCTTTGATCGTGCTTGGCTGATTTGGATCCTTCTCCCTTGCTGCCCTTTGCACTCTTCCTCAAACCTTGCACACTTGGATGAACGTTCTTCTTTACCTAATCATTGAGATCTCACCATCTCTCTGTTTCTTGTGCTAAAAGATGTGTCTTTTCCCTTATTTTAGTTTCCCTTTTATAAGTTTGAGTTATTCACTAAATCCACAACCCTAATCTCTAACGTGATTGAGAGTTGAGATTAGATCTCAACAACACTTGATATCAATGGTTGAGATTCATCTAATTCACTAATGCAAACAATTTTTGCATTTCCTTAGATTAACTCACTTTATCTTATAAAGTCAATTACTTTAATAATTAAAGTAATTGCTAAGGTTAAAGGGTGATTAGGTGACTTTTGCACGTCTAGACACTTAGACTTGTGTAGAAGTACTTGCATGATGCTACAAAAATCAAAACTGTTGAATTTTCTAAGTCTATCCGTTAGAAAATTAATCTGTATTCTGCTGGTTTATTTCTTCTACTTGTAAATTCTGAACAAGTTATTTAAAACATTTAAATACCGAAATAAACATAATACAGTCACAACATCTACAAATCATCAACTGAAAGAAAACAAACACACAAGTGACACTGTTATTTTTGGAGAAATGTCCCTGGAAAAACCCAATGCGGGAAAACCGGTGCAACTATTCTGAGGGTATATTATTATGCAATATTTCCTTGAGTACATTTGGGTGCCTAACCGACTCACCTGACAAAGAAAAATACACAACAACAATACCTCTCTATTCGGAAATAGGTATTCAGAAAACCTGTCCCATGAAACCCTCTCCGGCACAACTGAAGCTCAACGCTGGCCCTCCTGGCCTTTGCGTCAGCCTCCTGTTGACCTGCGTCAGCCCCAGGACCCTCTGCGTTAGCCCTCTGAGGCACTGCGCAGCCTCTGGGACCCTCTGCATCACTCCAGCAGCCTTTGTGTTGTCTCTGCTGGGCTCTGCGTGGCTTGAACTGGTTGCTGCTCTCGCTCTCTCTGCTTCTGTGTTGGTCTCTCAGTACTATCTCTGCCTCTCTGTCCAGTACTCACTGCCCCTTGCTGCTGATCACTGATTCACTTTTGCTTAGCAACCCTGCTCTAGCAAAATGAATGACTAATCACTCTGGTGTGTTCTCCAACTGACCCTCAAGCTTCCTCTTATACTTTTCTCGTTGCTCCATCAATGACCGAGATTAAATCTCTAATCAATGGCTAAGATTAGATTTGGCTTGATCCATGACTTTTGGAACCTTCTAACCCAGTTTTATATTAATACCCATTAATATTTTTATTTTTCCTAAGTTTAGACTTAGGAACTCCATTAAAAATATTAATTATTTTAATATCTCCCAAACCGGGTACAATCTGTCCAAACCATCTATGGGTCTTGGAGATCTCATGCGCTTTAGCCTCTCCACTAATTTTCATGGCTAGAGCACATCCGATGCTACCCCAAATCAACACTCCCTCTTAGCTAGCACTGTGCTCTAGTAATACTCCTTACTGAGCATCACTCTGATTATCCGGCACCAGTCCCTGTGGTAATGCTAGGCCTCCCTACGCAACATCCTCTGCACTGCTGCCCATGGCCCTACCACTGCGACTGCTGCATCCGTACGACAGCTCCCTCTGCATCAGTGTTGCTGCTAGTCCATACTCCCAGCACTGCATCCTCCTCTCATCATGTTGCATCGTGCTACTGCAACTGCACCACAACTCAGTTATTGAGAAGTAAGTAACTGATCCACCCAACTTCTGACATCCTTGTCAGGCTAGAAACACTCTCGATGTTGAAGCTCTCTTTGCTGCTAACAAGTGCTCCCTCTACTGACCTCTGCGCTGCTGTAACAACTCCTTGCATCTCACACCATTGCAAACCTCTCTATGCCATCCTACACCATTGCAACACTCCCGTGCCTCTCACACTATTGCAGCTTGCTAGCCTCGCGCTGCCTGGGACTCCTACACTGTAGCACTGTCCGCCGCTCCATCCACATCCGTGTCTACCGACATCCGCCATTCTTGCTACTTCTCCTTCGGGGCTCCCGTAGCAAGGTATAATCCAAGAGGTTGGGTACCTCAAGGATCCTGGCCCTTATTAATTGTAGTCTTCATGACTACAACTCGATGTCTCCCCACTTCTTCTCAAGTGGCACATGAGCACTCATGGCACAATCGTCATCCTCCTTGACTTCTTTCACCGCCTTCGCTGGCATTGCGTTGGACTCAGAAGCCTCTCCTTTGTTTTTCTTCCTCAGACACTGGTTCACATAGTGACCCAGTTCCCCACAATGGAAGCACTTGACCTTGGAGAGGTCCTTCTTCTTTCCCTTCTCTTGCTTTCCCGTAGATGCTAGGGCCGCATCCTCTTCCTCCTCCTTCTTGATCCTGACCCCTTTGCTGTTACTCCTCATCTTGGTCAGCCGTCTGATCTCTTCTTGAGGAAGAGCCGCCCACAGTTCTTCCCAATTCGGAAGACTCGCCCTGCCCAGTATGCTCTGGACAAACGTCTCCCAATCCTCGGAGACTATGTTAAGTGCGGTCCTTACCATCAACTCCTGATCCGACGTGGCCCCTATGGAAGTCAGTTGGTCACAAATCTCCTTCAATCGACCGAGGAAGACATCTCTCTGCTCTCCCTTTTGCATCTGGTATGACCTTAGCTGATTCTCCAGGAGCATCTTCCTCTGCACAGAAGTATGCTGGTACAATGTCTTCGAAGTGTCCCACATCTCCTTTGCCGTTTCTTTCTCAGCAATATGTGGGACCACATGATCCTTGACCCCATCAAGGATGATACACTTTGCCTTAGCCATTGCCTCCTCATACCTTTCATTAGCTACTGGGTCAACTGGGATAGCCATCACTCTCAAGGCGAAGCCTTTGATATGATGTCTGTCTAGAATGGACAAGATCCTGGCCTTCCAGACCACAAAGTTGGATGCTCCATCTAGCCTGTCCTGATCTCTCAGCCATTCATGGCCATCTCGCTGCTCTTCTGTGTCGACTTCTCCGAGTCTCTCTACTTCTCGCTTGGAAGTTCTCGGTTCAACTCTTGCTGAGTCTCTCTACTTCCCGTATGGAAGTTCTCAGTTCGACTCCTGCTGAGTTTCTCTACTTCTTGTCTGGAAGTTCTCGGTTCGACTCTTCCGAGTCTCTCTACTTCCCGTTTGGAAGTTCTCTTCTGGACTCTCTCTGAGTCCCGATTTCCCTCCTGGAAATCCTTTTTCCAAGCATCAAGTTGCCCCTCTCCAATCATCTGTGCAACTGCAACATTGATCTAGATTTCTTGGCTAGAAATTTGCCTCGACAACAACTCCCTCTACCTTGGTCTTGCCCTGTTAGGTACTATTCTAACCACAGTACCCCACCAGCTTTGCTCCCGCAAACTGTCCACAGCTTCCTTCACCCTAACGGCTGAAGGATTGAGCCTCTTGGCTTTGCGCAATCTCGACACCGGCAAAACAACTCCCTCAGCCAACTGCATCAGCCCTCCTGGCCTCTGCGTGGCTCTACATGAGCCTCTCTCTGCCCTCCTCAGCTTCTGCGCTGGCCTCTCTCTGGCCCAGGCTGATGACACAATCCCTCTGCGTCAACCCTTCCTCTGTCGCTTCTGCAAGGATCAACTACTGTCACTCGGGATAGCTGATGCTGCTGCAAATACTCTGCTCAGCTGATGCCTTCAACTCTCTTGTGATCTGCTACCATGCTCTGATACCATGTTGAATTTTCTAAGTCTATCTGTTGGAAAATTAATTTGTATTCTGTTGGTTTATTTCTTTTACTTGTAAATTCTGAACAAGTTATTTAAAACATTTAAATACCGAAATAAACACAATACAATCACAACATCTATAGATCATCAACTTAAAGAAAACAAACACACAAGTGACATCGTTATTTTTGGACAAATGCCCTTAGAAAAACCCAATGCGGGAAAATTGGTGCAACTATTCTGAGGGTATATTTTTATGTAGTATTACCTTGAGTACAACTGGGTGCCTAACCAGCTCACCCGATAGAGAAAAATACACAGCAAGAATACCTCTCTATTTAGAAACAGGTATTCAGAAAACCTGTCCCATGAAACCCTCTCCGGCACACAACTGAAGCTTAGCGCTGGCCCTTCTGCGTCAGCCCCAAGACCCTCTGTGTCAGCTCTCTAAGGCATTGCACACCCTCTGGGAGCCTCTACGTCACTCTAGCAGTCTCTGCGTGGATGACGCAATCCCTCTGGGCTTTGCGCTGTCTCTGCTGGGCTCTGCATGGCCTGAACTGGTTGCTGCTCTCACTCTCTCTGCTTTTGTGCTGGTCTCTTAGTGCTGTCTCTGCCTCTCTGTTTAGTACTCACTGCCTCTCACTGCTGATCACTGATTCACTTTTGCTTAGCAACCCTGTGCTAGCAAAATGAATCACTGATCACTCTGGTGTGTTTTCCAATTGATCCTCAAGCCTCCTCTTATACTTTTCTCGTTGGTCCATCAACGGGCGAGATTAAATCTCTAATCAACAATAATATTAGATTTGGCTTGATCCATGACTTTTGGAACCTTCTAACCCAGTTTTATATTAATACCCATTAATATTTTATTTTTCCTAAGTTTAGACTTAGAAACTCCATTAAAAATATTAATTATTTTAATATCTCCCAAACCAGGTACAATCTGTCCAAACCATTTCCGGGTCTTGGAGATCTTGTGTGCTTTAGCCTCTCCACCAATTTTCATGGCTAGAGCACATCCGATGCTACCCCAAATCAACAAAACCTTCCTTGCCTTGGAGAGTACTGTGGACCTTCTTCCATGCCTTGGAAAATGTAAAATGTTTTTCTTGTGGAAGGAAAAATCATTGTAAATTATGACATTGCCATGAAGAATGATGGCCATGGCCAAAGAGGTGTGCATACATGAGAGAAATTATCCATGCAAGGAATAAAAGATAGGTGTGATAGCACAATAATGAAATGTGTGTTTCCACCCTGTTGCCACACAATCTAGCAGGGGTCTTAGGAGGGGTACCTAAGGGATAACTACTAGATCAAATGACAACATTAAGACAAAGACCCACTGTCACCTCAGTCAGTGTCCCTTGCTCTTACGAACTTTCATCAATGGGAGGAGTCTCGATATGTAGGAAATCACCTATAATGATGGGTTCAATGATAAGATAGTGAGTGATTTCCAAGGCCCATTCAAAGGAGAGGCTCAATTATGGCTTGATGAAAGAAAAGCTCTCCTAGAAAGACCTAAGAGGAGAGTCAAGATCTAGGGTTATGGATATTCAACGATGATGGGTATTTCTATTACCAAGACTTCCAAGGTGAGGCAAGACCTCTATAGGGGCTTTGCAAGATAATTCTTCTTCAAATTGGATTTTCGCCCCAGTAGAGAGACCTGAAATGAAATCCAAGTGAGACCTAAGGTTTTTGAGTAATCGTGGGAGGCAGTCCTCCAATATGATCACTAGGTCAAGCAAGGGTAGAGAAAGGGTCAAGAATGATTGACTTTTTTGACTTGAATGTGCAATGACCCTCAAGAAGACCTCTCAACCTATGTCGTTGAAGATGAGCTTCCAAAGTTAGAGCTAGGGCTTGATTTTCCTCACAAACCAACTGTGAGAATTGCTCCAAAATCGGAGGGCCACTAGAGGAGACATCGATGCAAATGCTTATCTAGACAGATTTGAAAGATCACTCCTCTAGTGCAATTCACAGGCAACCCTAACTGAGCTGTCTAGGAGAGGAAGCCGAAAATTTTGGAGGAGAAAAAGAGAAAGAGAAAAAGGGTGATCACCAAATTTTATTGGACTAGTGCTTTACCCTTGGGCTATGGAGTCTATGTGATTTGAAATTCGGCTATATCGTTCCTCAAGGAGGCTAAAAAGAGATGCCCTAGCACATACTTTTCAACAATTAACCACCCGAGATCTATTGACTTTTATGGGAGAAAAACAAGTTTCAATCCACTAGGAACATTCATCTAGCTGTTATTCAACGAGTAACATGTGCAATTTCACAATTTAATAATCTTTACAATGATTTTCAATAAATTAGGGCACAAAAGAAATAACTAGTTGTAATAATTCCACACATTAGACATTATTCATGAAAAATCTGCAACAAATTTACTTACAAGATAACAAGAGATATATCCAATCCAAGATCAAGAAAGTTGCTCCAAGAGAAAAGGAATTTAGCTCCCAAAAATATTGAAATGCATAAAGAGATCTCCAATAGACATCCAAGGAAAAAGTGTGAAATGCTCCAATAGAAATAGATCCAAGTGTGATGATGATGATCTCTTTCAATGGGAGAGATCTCTATGTATATGATCCTCTATCAAGTTTGAATTAGTCTAAGATGCCCCTAAACATTATTTTAATGTGCAAAATAACATATCCCTGGTGACAAGCCTAGTGAGTTGCCCATAAAGTGAAGAATAAGCCATCAAAATGAGCCGAAATGATGAAATGATGGTGTAGAAGGGTCTTATTGAGTCCTCAAGGTGCCATAATGAGAGCGAGGGCTCCATGAATGATAGACAAGGGGGTGGCCCCTTGATCTCCAAGTAAAACATCATATGGTGTTCCAAAGTGGCTCTGGAGCACAAGTAGTGGTATCATGGGTCTCTTAATGAAAAATAAGCATGTAGACTGCTCCAAATGGGGGCACGGGAGATGGTGCTTGCCCTCCCATGTCTAAATGACGAGACAAACCTCCTCCGGGCCTCAAATCAATTACCAAACCTTGTATATACTGCGAAGCCGATTGGGGGCACTGTTGGTCCAAGTGCATCATCTTGCATATAACCTGGGGCAATGAACAAGCTGCTGAAGGTCCTGAGGCTTCCCATGGCTTGAGATAATGCTCTGTTACATGATGGTCACCCATGGCTCTCAACGCTTCCCCTACAAGTGTCAATATGATCCTCTGGTGGGGTTGGGCCCTAGTTAAGTTGTCCAACCCATGATGAAACCACCTGCCAATCCTTTATAAGATCCAATGTGTCTCCTCACCTTCAGACATAATAATTCATTAGTGCAATTGAGTGAGTAAGCTTGTTAGTGAAGGGTAGAAATGAGGCTTCATAGTGGATTTCCCTTCCAAATTTGGGGCTTTGAGCATGTAATGGTGCTACCTCCTTAGGTAGGAGTGGTCAATAAACAATCCTGTTAGGTGTTCCTAGCCCTTAAAGGGAAGGACATGTCCAAGGTACATCCTTCAAGTGGTAGGTGTCATGTGAATAATGATGAGGTGGATAGGGACATAGGGGTCTGAAGGCCTAATGACACGGGCTCAAGGGTGGCAATGTTTAGGGATGTCCACATATTTGGGTGTATGAATATAGGAGGGAGCGGTCGTGGTACATGAGTCACCCCGACCTTTGCTTTTCCACCATTCTTCATGTTGAAGGAAGTGTAACTAGGTTTGGTCTTCATAAATGTACTTTTGATATTTGTACTTATTCAAGAAAAGAAATATTATTTTTATAATATATGTCAATGAGTTTCTTGCTCATTGAAGTAGGTCTAGCACATGTCAAAGTGCTACAGGTGAGTCAAATAGTCAAGATAAAATATTGAAGGCCTTAAGGGCATGTTACACCATGTATAAATATATATAAGCCAAAGGGAAAACCTCCAAACAAAGTCAAGTCTACACCTATGCAATGCCACCTTCAAGAAGGTCCTTCAAGCATGCTACAACACCATGGAAACTATCCTATGTCTGCTCAACAAATCAGTCACCTAACTACCCTCAAAGTCGGCCTACAAGTAAGAGGACAAGTCGGCCTAAAAGAAGCCAGTCAAGTTGGCCTACAAGTCGGTCTAAATGGAGGGAAAATCCTCTATTTATAGAGGCTGTCCACTCCAAATATAATGCATCAATTGTGCTCTGAAATCCGCAAGAAAAAGAGAACAAGAATGATGAAGAAAGCCAAGGTAAAGGTCTACAAGGGCAACGAAGCAAGGAGGAAGAACAATGAAGTTTAAAGGCACTGTTTCTAGGGTATACACAATCACACATGCGAGGGAATGAAAGATAGGCTGCGGCCATAACAATAGTAAGATCACAATTGTATATTTCTCTTTGTTTGGGGCTAAAACTAGGCCTACAAGGCCTACTACTCTAGTGTGGAAGAAAAAATCTCAAGCGAAGTAAGAAAGCATAGACCGAAGTATAAAGGACTGTTTCTAAGGCTAGAAATAATCACACATGCGAGGTGCAGTAAGTTTATGTTTTAGCCATAACAATAGCTAGTGAATAGTCCATTTTTTGGGTAAGAGATCAAGCCTACAAGGACTCCCAAGCTTAGTGGAGGAGCTTATCTCTCTAGCAAAGATGAAAGGCCTATAATTGGAAGAGAAAGTGTTGAAAGACAAAGTGCCGAGACATAAGGTGCAGAAAGGAGTGAAGACTTGACTTGTGCTTGGAGGATCCCTTTGTCAGGGGTCTAGGGTTTGGCATTGATCAATAGAAGCTTCAATAAGAGAAATTCACTAAAGGGTTTTCCTCTCAAGAGAAGAGAGGTTTTGGCCCTGGTAGAGAGCCAACATCTTGTGTTCTTGTTCTTATGTTTTGGTAGCAGTTTGATGAAGTACACACACATGCATTAATAATAATAATAAGAAAATTAAGCTAACAAGAAGAGTAAAAAGACTCCTCAAATTGTTATCAAGTAACGAAGAATCACACTACACTACTTTTCCCTAGATTCTTCAACATGGTATCAGAGCTAAAGTGACACATCAAGGATAGGGCAACTCAATAACACTCATCAAGGGGGAGCATCTACAAGGTTGAAGCATCAAGCCTAGAAGTCTCAATCACTTCAAGGTCAAGAAGGGTATCCAATCCATCATTCATCAAGGAGGTCTACAAAGCTAGAAGAAGAGCCTTACATAAAGGCATATACAAAGAAGAGCAGATTGAAGCAGGACCTACATCAAGCTACAAGTCATCAAGCAAGTCGACGTGGAGAAGGCAACTTGAAGAACATGAAGATCCAGGGAAGACAAACCATCAAGCCTTCAAGGAGGAAGCAAATCCATTACATCTCAAAATCTATCAAGTAAGTACATGTGCCCTTTTGAATATGCATCAATGTCTTTTTGCAAGGAAATCAATAAATTGGTAGATACCAATAACTTTTTTGCATGGAAGAAGAGGACTGATCTACTACTCAAGGATAATGAACTCGTCGAGCATGTCAAAGGGAATATCGCTATCCTTGCTAAGGAAGAGACTCAAGCCTTAGCCAAGTACAATAAGGATGAGACAAGAGCTCAAAGGATTCTAATATAATCAAATCAAAGACTCTCTCATTCCCTATGTCTCCAAGTTTGAGACATCAAAAGAAATTTATGATAAGCTAGTAGAGCTATTCTCGGTATCCACAATCGAAGAAGTAATATCTTTGAGAAATGAATTATACAAGATGAAGATAACAAAGGAAGGAATAGCTCCCTACTTCATGAAAATCTCTGAAATGAGAGATCAACTTCAAGAGCTTGGGGAAGTTATGTCTGACAGAGAGATGACAACTGTAGTACTCAATGCTCTACCTGAGGAGTGGGAAAACTTCACTTCAAGCATATATGCCAAGAAGGAAGCAACCACTCTCAGTGAGATGTGGTCTCTATGTAGTACAAAAGAAACGAGACTTAAAGCAAAAGAAGATGTGGGATCAAAGGAGCAAGCATTTGCTACCATGGCCAAAATAAAGGGTAAATTTGGTAAGTTTGGTCCACGAAGAACAAACAATAAAGACATGTCCAAAATCCAATGTTTTGGATGCCAAGAATATGGACACCACAAAAGGAATTGTCCTAATCTTAAGAAGGACAACAACAACAAAAGGAAGAGGGAAGAAGCTCACATAACTCAAGAGATGAAAGAAGGAAAGAAACAAAAGAAGGAAGATCTACATAGAGTTCTAGATACTCATGTAGATGTAGTATTTATGATAAGAACAAAAATTCATAAGTAGAATTATCTTCTAGAATATATGAGCATGGCAGATATAGCTCAAGATATTCATGTAGAAGAAGCATACCTAGTATAGGACCTCATACACGATGAAAGGAAAATTGATCATGATTAAGAATCTTAGAAGACCTTTGTTTTCGCACAGATTGTCATGACAACGCTCAGACCGGGGGCTGTCACCTTGATCCCCGGTCTCTCCATTTAAGCCTGTCTCCCGCGACTAAGGGGGGTAGACCCTGTGGGAAAATAGATGACCAACTGTGAATCAGTGGGTTTGGGAGACACGAAAGAGAAAAGCACTAAATGGATTTGTTTAATTTGATGGACCAGTGCCTTATGGGTTTGATGTTTAAACGATTACTTACTAGATGTTGCAGAAATGTAAACCGTGTACAGGAATCATTTATCATCAAATAACTTGAACGATCTAGGATATCCAGTAAAACCACAATGTTCTAATAATGATTCAACGATTAAAAAATTCGAAAGATCAATGTTTCAAACAACCACGCAACTTCAAAAGTTAACCAGAGATTACATTCATATAGCTAATCTTTAGATGAACATTAAATCATAAACGTTAATTTCCACATCAAACATTTTAGCCTCAGCGTAAAAGATGAAACCTAAAAATTCCCGAGCCAAGACTGAATCTGGCAAAATATTTCAAATATATTTTTTATTTTTTAGACAACAATTTAAAACAAAAATTAAAACTAAAAGAAACTAAAAAAAATCTAAATCTACACTAAAATTTTAGAAACCCCCTTTTTTTATATTTAAATTTAATTCTTTTTTGATTTTTAATTTTTTTTTTTTTTTAAACTTAACTAAATAGAAAATCAACAAAATTTAAACACTAAAAGATTTCTTTAAATTTTTTTAAATCCTTTATATTTCTTTTTTATTTTTTTATATAAATATATATATATTATATATTTTTAATTTTAATTTTTATTTTTTATAATATATTTAATATATATTTTAATAAAGCCTAAAAAAAATAAAAATCTAAAACTAATTAAACATAAAAGAAATGAAATCTAAAATAAAAAACCTAAATTAAACCCAGAGATTTTTATGAATTTTTATTTTATTTAAAATGAAATATATAAAAAAAAGAAATTTAAATCTAAACGATCCCTAAAAATTAACGCATGCATATATTGAACTAAAACTAAAACAAAATAAAACTAACGTGACTTAAACTAAACCAAATTGAAAAAAAATTGAAATCGATTTTCACTTTAAACCTATGCTAAGAAATGAAATGACGTGAATTTCTTTTTGCGTGATAATATTTCAGGTTAGGAGAAAGAAAGGTAAGAGGAAAACTTCACGCGTCTGGCTCACCGTTTAACTGTGCAGATACAAACCCAGCTATCCGAGTTTGAAATGCATGAATGGCAGCGTATTCGTTTTGCAGATGGGAATCGAGCAGCAGGCAGTGTGAGGAGGGATTGTCCAACGCTTAACCAGAAAACTCTGAATCGTTTTGATGCCCACGCTCTTGCAGCTGAACCGATCTTTAACCTTACGCACAAGCCCACAAAAAATAATTCGACTATTGTGCTTTCTGCAAGTTTTGGAACAGATGGAGGCTGCGTGTGGAGGACAGGATGCTGAGGAACGATGCAGGTTGAAGCGAAAAATGCAGTTTGGGTAGCAAAGAGTTCGATAGAACAGTGTGATGAGTGAGGGAGGCTGCGTAAATGCGGGAAAATGCAGGTCCGAGGGTCTGGACGGAGCAAAACGCGCAGATGGAGGACAACAAGAGAAGCTGGAAGAGACAGCACGCAGGAGAAAGGGAGCTGGAGCAGTGTAATGGGGTTGATGGGCTGATAAGCAGAGGACGCAGGTAGGAATGGGTGCGAATAGCAAATGGGATGTGTGGCAGTAGCAAGTGAATGACAACGTTACAGCAAAGGAGAAGAAGAAGGAGCTGCGAGGGTGAATAAGCGTAAAGCTACAGCGGGACGGCGGAAAACTCACGCATAATCCCTTCAACCTTTCATGCATAAATCGAAAGTATATTTGCTCAAAATCTCCCTGATGAGGCCTTCTCAAAACCTACACCTGTGAAAATAAATGAAATAGGTAACAAAAAAAAAACCTGGAAACAATAAAAATAAACAAAACCCTAAAAACAAGCAAAAATTATTTATAGTTTTGTGACTCTACAATAGCCAGATTTGTCAGTGACATCAAAAATATTTTTGAGAAATTCAGATTTGCTAATAAAATGCCTTAGAAAATCTCTCATGCAAATCATAAAATAAACTAAATGATTAACCCGGGATCAAAACTAGCTGGGCTCTGCAAAAAGTGCTTGTGGGAGTTGGCTGGTTCAGCCTAGAACTTCCCCAAACACCCACTGATCCTCAAGGGTTTCCTGCACAACTCACTTCAACCGTCAAATAAGAGAGAAAAAGCAGTACTAGATCTCAAAAAACAATGGAGTACCTGCCATTACATCAGAAACCCTAATACTACTAAAACCCTAGCATGTGAACAAGATACCTATGCTCAACAATACTCTTCATTAAGCTGACATTAACGGCTGAAAATGTAAAATATGCAGAAATAAAATTTGCTCACAGCACATTAAGAGAGTAACACCAGCAAGCTTTTGACCCCAAAGTCTTCTTTATTAGCACCAGAAAAAAGATTACACGAGAGCTTCTTCAACACAAGACTCAGATCCAATTGATGATCTCAAATGACCCCTAGCACCCTACTTAAAGGAAAAAATCCCAACGGCTAGTTTGAGTGATCCATGACAAATCGATCTCGACCGTCGA
>APFE030610353.1:110553-140464 GCA_000404065.3 Pinus taeda
AGGCCGTGGACTGTTTCCCTCTTTGAGGGTTTTAACACGTCAAAATACTGGTGTATTGATCTGTGATCTGTTTGTGAGCGGTGTCCTTTTGGTGTTCTGTCTGAGGAACTTACCCTGTAAATTCCTACAGTAGTGACTCTCTTTATCTGCACCACTAAGTAAACATCATAAACTATGGAATATTTCTTCTTGTTTATGCTCATTCTTGTAGCTTTTAATAAAAGATCAAGTGTGATTTTCATTTTTTAGATGTCTTCTCTCACCCCATTACTGAACAAGAGGATATCATCTACAAAAAGGAGATGGGTAATGGAAAAATTTGTAGCTACTGCGATCCCTTTTATCTCTGTTTTGTGCTTTGATGCAATGATTAGCTAACTAAGACCTTTAGTTGCTAGTAAGAATAACAAGGGTGGCAGGGGGCTTGCATGCCTTAGCCCTCTCTGGCTAAGAAAAGGGGGAAGCAACTCCGTTGACAAGTACAGAAAATCTTACATTTGTAGTGCATCCCATGACCTAATTTATGAAACCAATGCTCAACCGTAGATCGGTTAAAAGTAGTTGAAGGTATATCCAAATAATTTTGTCATAGGCCTTTGATAGATGTATCTTTACAATGAACCCTTTTTTCTTGCTCCTTTTCATACTATGCATGGTTTCTTGAGAAACTTTGATGGCTTCATGGATCTTTCTTCCATCCAAGAATCTAAATTGTTCTCTTGAGATGTTCCTAGAGAGGATGGGTTTTAGGTGTAGAACTATAATTTTGCTATGATTTTATAGATACAATTAGAAAGAGAAATAGGCCTAAATTCCTCAAAATGCTTTGGATCATCGGTTTTAGGGATGACAGTTATGGAATTTGAGTTGAATGGTTCATGTATTGATCCTCTAACTTTCAATTCCTCCACCATGCCAGTTAATTCATCTCCCATAGGCTCAAAAAAGTGTTGGAAGAGTTCTACTATCCATCCATCAGGCCTTGGATTCTTATCCTTTTACATTTTTTGAGAATTCCTTCGACTTCTCCCTTTGTAACAGATGTCATTATCATATCATTTTCCTCTTCTTTCGCGCATCTGGGAAATAATTGAGCCATTTGAATAGCCTCTGGTGGCTTCTTCTAAAGCTCTGATGCCTTTAAAGTGGTCCCTACCCAGGCCTACTATCTCATCAAAGGATTTTTCTATTCCTCCCTTAGATCGTTGCATTTCCCAGATAGTATTGCATTTCTTCCTATATTTCGCATAATTTTGTGTTTTCATCCCCAACCAAGAGCCATATTGCTATACTTTTGAGTCTCTATTGCTCCTCCATTCCACTCAATATATTCCTTTTTGAAATTTCCAGTTGTTTGATTCTTTCCTTTTTCTCTTCTATCTCATAGCCATCCACCTTTGGACTTTTGAGGGTCTCCAGTGTTTCCTTTATAATTTAAAGCATGAATTCTTCCCTATTCCTTTTCTCCCTTTCCCCTTTTCCCATGCTATTGTTTCTTGTTTCAACCGTTTGAGTTTTCGCATGAAAATATTGGCTGATGACAAGCCCTGATCATCAGTTACAAACCTCCATGTTTCATTAACTAAGGTATTATACACAATGTCTTTTAGCCATTTAGGATTGAATTTAAAAGGGGAGGCTGGATTTCTGCAAGAACCTTTCAGTTCAAGGATAGTAGGAAAATAATCAGAATCACCACTAGATCCAATCCATTGTCTGAATAAAGTTAAATTGTTGACCAAATCCTCCATCATCAGAAACTGATCTAATCTCTTAGCAACTCGAGCCTCTCCCATTCACTGATTCCTCCAAGTGGGTCGAGATTTTATCAAGTTTACATCAATGAGCTTCCCCATAATGAGTTTATTTTTAAAGTAGCCAACTAGAGTGTGTGCTTGAGCATGAGGCCCACAAGTCTCTGACATGCCTAGAGAAAAGTTCATATTGCCTTCCATCACCAAATTTGAGGCATTCATGAAGGATTTAATAAATACAGAGTTCCAAGATGTGACACTATACTGACATAGACCATATACATTCAAGATATTTAGCTTTGATCCAAGTTCAGAAGAGTAAATCTTGACCCCCAATATTTGATCCAATCCCCAAGAATTTAGGAGTTTTATGTTTCTATCATTTAGTCCCACCACAAGCCCCCCCAATCTTCCATTGGCACCCAAGGTCACAAATGACCATCCAGGCATCCTTTTACATAGAGATTCCTTCACCACGTCCCCATCCCCTAGGGATTCTAATGACAAAATAACATTCAGACAAAGATATTTGAATTATTCCTTAAGGGCTAGCCTTTTACTGCTGCTAGAAAAACCTTTACAATTGAAGGAAAGGATGATAATTTATAAACCACCTTAGGGGGCTGCACTTCTCTAAGAGCCCCTTGTAAATAAAGTTGTTTCCCATACGCTATGTCCAACTTGGATTTCAACTGGGCTTTTTAGAGATTTGATTTTCTACCTCTAGATTTTTGGGGCACAGAGGGCTCCTGAGGACTCCCCAACCCACCCATGGAGTCAGGCATGAGTTATTATTTATCCCTAGGTGGAAGGTTATAGTGGGGTCCCACCGAAAATGAGGTTACAGGTAGTTTGTTGGGAAACACGAAGGAGGAGGGAACCTCGAGGATAAGGACAAGGATTGAAGTAATGATTCTATCCAACGAATTGGATATTTCACACTTGGAATTCATAGAGGATAACAAATTCCTAGAGTGACTAGGCCATGATACAACATAATAAAAAGAAATCAGTGATTCAGATTTAGAGGTAATGGAGAGTAAAGGAATACCAACTGGCTGAGACGTTGGTTCGGTATGTATCACTTCGTTTTGAGCCTCTTGATGTTGCTCGCTTCCCGACCTATCTTGATTCCCTTGAAGACTAGGCATCGCTTCCCCAATCTCCATTTCATCTAGATCGAGATTCCTCTGAACACTCGCAATCACTACTTGTCATGCTTCCTCCCCCTATGTTGTCCCCTACTCATCAGTCCTCGAATTTCCCTTTTGACGCCTTCTCCCAAAAATCTCCAATGGAGAATACCTTGCCAAATGACCATGTTTATGACAACAGTGGCATCGGAAAGAAAACTATTTATAATCAATTATCTGAGAATGTGTATACCCCTGGATCTGGAAGTTGATTTTTTCTGCAAAACCCTCCCTTGGCTTCCATTTTACCCTCAAGCGAGCCACAATTCTATTATTTGTTTCCAAAAATGTCATGTTTGCTTCTAGGAATGTTATGAAGTCATTCCCGATGGCCCTCAATACATCCTTTGTCCATAACTAAGAAGGCAGTGTCGGGAGTCTTACCCAGACTAGAATCTCCTCTAGTTTTTCCCTTTACACATCAAATAATGGTGTTCATTTTTTAAAAAATATGGGAGAAATCACGAATCACCAATTTCGCTTGATCACCCATTCAAGCATCTCACCTTTGTTGAAGTGAACAATGCACCAACCTCTAGCTAATATAGTCACTTCTACCCGGGCCTCCAGTGCTCCTTTCCATTCTTTTTCAATCCATTCAAGTATATATGGAGCCAAATAACATCTTCCTTTGTCTCCCCCAACTAAGATCAACTTGAGGCTTCCATTTCCTTATCCAATTGAATATCAACTCTAAGGACCAGTTTGGGACATTCTGAACTTTTCCATATTACTTTCCCATTTTTCATTTTTCTCCTGTGGTTTGGCCATTTCTTCCCTCCCCTGATGCCGAGTTTTCCTGCTCTTTGCCCACATATTCTAGATCTTCAAAAATCCTATCTAATATCTCCTCTACCAATACCGAATGGAAGAATAATTCCCTTAAATCGACTAATACCCCTTCCACTTTGGATCTGTGAGCTGTGCCCCTCGTTGTCATCACCAAGAGGTCAGATTCTCATTCTTCCCCAGGCCCATTTCCCTTCTTTTCTTGTATGCATTCACTGTCACTTCACTCCCTTGATTTCCATGGATATTCATATCTCTCTAGTGACTTCCACTCACCACTAATGGCCTCATGTACACCCTCTAATGGAGCTATAGTTTTTGACGCGATTTGGGTCTCCTCCTCCCTTATCCGAGGGACTAAATTCCATGTACCACTCTCTCAATCCTTTGAGATGAACCCCCTTCCTTAGCCTGATTTCCTGATACCAAGCATGATCTTAGTCCTTCATTCCCCCATGGACCACTTCTTTGAACTATGTCTTTGAGGCCTCCCAAGAGGTAAATGGGTTCAAAGTGTCTAGAGATTGTTGAAGTGACCTGATTCCCCTCCAAAACTTCTGTTACCTAGACCTCCGAAACTGCTGAAGACTTTAAAATCTCTCGCAAAAAAATGTTAGGGCTTTTGAACCCCTCTGATTTACTATTTGGTTTCCCTAAAATCATAAAGCCAAAAAAATCCCTTGAACTCCATTCAAACCCTATAACAAACTTCTTTCCAGCTAACAACTGATGTGGATGCCTGAACTTATCTAGTTTTCATTGAGTTGGCTCCAGCCTCCATACAAATATAATATCCTTTGGTTCCAGTTTCAAGTCCACACAATCCCTTGGGCTGACCATCTTCACTAGCTCGTAGAAGAATGCAGACTAATATGCAACAAATACCCCGTAGTTGTTACCTACTACACTAGACATGTGCTACCAACTTCCAAGATCACCTAAGCTTCTAGCCGACTACTTCTTCCTAGCGAGAATGAAAATACTTCGATATAGTTTACCCCCCCACTATTTTCTTGTCACCTACCATCTTTTTCTGTTAAGGGAGCTACCACACAGTCGATGTAGGTGCCTAGGACCTCCCCTTGAGGTAGCCTTGGAATGAATCCCCTATAACCCTAGCCGCCATCCTCCAATCACCTATTCATGTTAGGAGAGTTCCATCCAATAATTTAAATTTAATATTATTGCTAAATTAGATATTAAATTGATATATGAGAAAGAAAGAAACAAATTTTAACGTCCACAATGCTAAAGATAGCCTATGGGACCTCTTTTAGAGTGCAAAGCTTAAAAAACGTATGCACCTTAAGAGATTAAATCCACTTCAAAATGGATCTATATTAGTTCTATATATGCATATAACATGTCTAACTTTTCATTTTTAAAACTATATTTTTGAATGCATAAATGGATTCAATGCCTTGAAAGTTTACTTGGACAAATGGATTGTGTAAACTACACCACATAAATTTTCAATTCCAACAAATCTTTGCTAGATGAAATTTAAATTTAAATTTAAAAATGGAATTAATGGCTCGAGGAGAATGACTCCAAATTCTAAAACGAACCCCCTTCTTTATGTTCATTGCAGAATATCATGGAATCTGAAGGTCACTCTAGCGAAAGATGTTATTTATTTAATCTCATTATCAATACACACTGACTTTAGTAATTTCTTGTGTGCAATTACATTTTTGGTGCGTTAGTGCCCATGAGGACCTATGGTAATTTTCTTCTCATTATCTTGCCTATTATAGCTTGGATATAATATGCACATAATATTTTGGCATAGTGGTATGATTGGAAAAAAAATGATTTAGCAAGGTTGTTTGAGCAACATTTCTTGGACAACTATCGACACAAGTGTGAGACTATTGCAAGCACAGGCACATTTTCTCCCCTCCATCCTCCACCCTTTAGGTTGTTATCTTTCCTTTGTTGCAACATTTTTGCAGTAACATCATAGGCATGCTCAATTCCTTGGGTGTATCTTTGCACCTTTAGGGGAAATTGGTAGTATTATAAGGCTACACTCTATTTAATATAGTGATTGACAATATTGAAAGTATATGTCAAGGAATACTAGTAAATAAGGATACCTTTATTTAACTAATATATTTTTCCTAATGACATCCATTAGTAAATTACAAGATTATTCTTGTCTTAGCCATTTTATTAATTTAGATAAATTCAATCTCAGATTAACCATATTTTATCTCAAATCCAAATACATCAACCATTTAAAATACCAATATGAATCTCTTTTGGAAAAGTCTCTTGAAATGCAAACTTTTCCTTAAATTTCACTCTTAAAATGATTCCAAACTTATTTGAGCCCTTTAAGTGAAAGATAAATCCTAAATTAAAATGACAAATAACAAAAGCATTTTCCATTTTTTTATAATTTTATTTATTTGAATTTTATGAAGTAGGAAAATGCATATCAAGCCTTCAACCACAAATATAAGTGAATTTTATGTGAGTATAAAAACATTTTAGTAAACTTAATATAAAATGAACAAAAATGAAATTTAAATATCAAGTTTACAAATTTCACATTAATTTTCATAGAATATTTTTATAAGTATATCAATATGGATTAAATGGATCGTAAATATCCTTAAATATCAAAACACCTATCTCTTTATATACTCTAGCGTGGACGAATAAAAAACCATAGAAAAATTAAATTAACAAAAATTACTATTATTATTAATATAAAAAAATAATATATGAGCGCAATATAGATATTTTTTAAAATACATGTAACAATATTTTTACAATATTTTTAACTTAGAGCTTCCACCCCTTGTTTTTTTTTCTCGGTAAAAGCTATGCTATTTCTATTAACTGGTAAACATAATAAAATTACAAGAGGGGGCAGCTGTAGGAGCCTGCACTTCGAATATTTTACAAAATTTCCCCATTACAGAAGAGCTGGGGAATCTCATCAAAACTAACAGCCAGATTAACAGAACAAACAGCCAAACCCGTTGGCATTACAGAGATACTGAGAGAGAGAGTACTGAACATATGACCAGAACTAGGAACTCTGGACCAAGACACAAACATACGCCACGGCAAGTAGGAGCTCAAAACTGGGCCATGCTTCCGAAGCAGCATCCCAAGAACCAAAAAGAGCAAACTCAGGAACCACCTGTTCATTTGTCCTCTTCCCCCTATGTCTCCTCGGCCTGCTAACACGCGTCGTCGTGGCTGAGCCCTTCTCTTTCATTCAACACGTTGCCCTCCTGGGTTCTGTCCGTGGTGCCAGCGTCGGGATCAAAAATCAGCTTGATATAGTCACTCAGGGGAGGAATTAAGGAAGGCGAATCGACCTGAATCACTGGTTCAACTTCCCTCTTGGCAGCCATGGCAATTTGGGCAGAGGAACGCTCACTGCTATGGGAAGAATTGGGGTCAATGCATGAGATAGGAGGCACCTGGTTGATTTCCTCTGTCATTAGGATGGTTATCTGGGCTGATATCAGAGGGCGGTTCAGATTGCTTTGAAATTTAAAATGGGTGGATTGGAATGCACTGTTGGGAATCGGATGGCGAGTGGGGTTACTGGTAGGAGGGTCCTCAGGGGAAGAAGTGAGGTTAATGGTAGTGAGCAGTGGAGTGGGCTGAGGGCGAGCGGAGGGTCGTTTACTGCTACCAGGTCTTTCCCCGGAGCGAGAACGTTTCCCAGGTCGCTTCATGGTGCAGACAATGACTGTAACCTTAACCGAACCAGTGCAGAACCCGGAATTGTGCCTCAGAGAAACCGAGGCCCCCGAACCGAAACGAAAAGCAGAACAGAACACAATAGAAACTCGAAACCCAGAGACAGAGCCTGTATAACTAAAATGACAGCGAATGGAGCACTTACCCCAGGCCGTCGAAGGAATTCCGGAGCGAAGAACGCAGGACGAGTGAAAGGGCTACCAATTCGAGCCAGAACCAGCTCGAATTTCCCCTCTGAGGCGGGACTCCCTCTCGGCCTCACCCACAATTCTCAGAACGAACCGAACAGAATAATCCTCTACCAACTGCATAGTGGAATGATCACCGGGTGTCTGCATGTAAATAACACTCCGCAGGCTGCGTTGGGCTTCGGCCTCCATTAATGGCGCTGTCCTGCGCCGTCCCATGCCCATTAAAACATTCCTCCCGCCTCCGTTCTGAGTCTGGGGCTCCACGCTGCAGAGCAGGTGGCGACACAATGGGTAATAACTGTGCATGAATGCCATTTAAGGCAATACAATCACCCAGATCCGGGAGATTTAAAATTTTATTAAGAAATATAAAAAATTATTTTATGGTTTTAGATCAGATTTAAATTTAGGATTTTGCTCTATTTTGATTTTTTGTGAGCTTAGAATCATAAAAAATATATAAATATTAAATTTTTTGAAAAAGCTTAACAAAAAATAGAAAAATTCATTTTTGGTGTTTCTATGTTCCATTTCTCTATAGTTCAAACGCACTTAATGTTTATTTTGAAGTTAGCTATATGAAAGTGGTAACTGGTGAGCGTTTTGTATGATCATTTAAAGCATTTAATCTTTCTTGAATTTTAATTGCTGGATCATCGTTAAAGCATTGTGAATTTACTGGATATCTTGCATTGCTTGGGTTATTTGATGATAAATATTTGTTTTACATGGTTCATATTTCTGCAACATTTAATCATTTAACCATTAACTCCATAAGGCACTGGTCCATTAATTTCTAAATCAATCAAGTGCTTGTTTCGCCTTGTTGTGTCTCCCAACCCAACTGGTCCACAGTTGGTCTTCATTCATCCCATAGGGTCTACCCCCCTTAGCCGCGGGAGACGGCTTAAACGGAGGGATCGGGGATCAGGGTGACAGCCTCCGGTCTGAGCGTTGTCGTGACAATCTGTGCAACAACAGGATCGATATTCTTTGAGGTTTGGGAACCCAAGGCAAGAATAGTCTTAGAAGGTCATACTCAGGGAACACCCGGGTGGGTATGTACCTTGAGAGACAATGATGAAGGTGTCTATAAATCATTGGTCTCTCCATCATTGTAGCTCATGATCTCATGAAGAGATGGCGCTGTTAGTTAAGGCCTTGCACTATGGCAATGCTGATTGATATGATGCTATAACAGATGGATTCCTAAACCGGTTTCTCTTATGTGAATTCTTCAAGATTGTTAATAACCAAACACCTTGTAATGTTGTATGAATACCTCCCTAGTTAAGAGGGAGTGTTGAAGGAAGTGTAACTAGGTTCGGTCTTCATAAATGTACTTTTGATATTTGTACTTATTCAAGAAAAGAAATATTATTTTTATAATATATGTCAATGACTTTCTTGCTCATTGAAGTAGGTCTAGCACATGTCAAAGTGCTATAGGTGAGTCAAATAGTCGAGAAAATATTGAAGGCCTTAAGGGCATGTTACACCTTGTATAAATATATGTAAGTCAAAGGGAAAACCTCCAAGCAAAGTCAAGTCTACTCCTATGCAATGGCACCTTCAAGAAGCTCCTTCAAGCATGCTACAACACCATGAAAACTATCCGAAGTCTACTCAACAAATCAGCCACCTAACTGCCCTCAAAGTCGGCCTACAAGTAAGAGGACAAATCGGCCTAAAAGCAGCTCGTCAAGTCGGCCTACAAGTCAGTTTAAATGGAGGGACAATCCTCTATTTATAGAGGCTGTTCACTCCAAATAGAACGCATCAATTGTGCTCTGAAATCTGCAAGAAAAAGAGAACAAGAAGGATGAAGAAAGCCAAGGTAAAGGTCTACAAGGGCAGTGAAGCAAGGAGGAAGAACAATGAAGTTTAAAGGGATTGTTTCTAGGGTATACACAGTCACACATGCGAGGGAGTGAAAGATAGTCTGTGGCCATAACAACATTAAGATCACAATTGCATATTTCTCTTTGTTTGGGGCTAAAACTAGGCCTACAAGGCCTCCTACTCTAGCATGGAAGAAAGACTATCAAGTGAAGTAAGAAAGCAGAAGACCGAAGTATAAATGACTATTTCTAGGGCTAGAATCAGTCACACATCGAGGTGTAGTAAGGTTATGTCTGAGCCATAACAACAACTGGTGAACAGTCCATTGTTTGGGTAAGAGATCAAGCCTACAAGGACTCCCAAGCTTAGCGGAGGAGCCTATCTTTGCAGCAAAGGTGAAAGGCCTATAATTGGAAGACGAAGTGCTGAAAGACAAAGTGCTGGAAAAAGTGCCGAGACATAAGGTGCAGAAAGGAGTGAAGACTTGACTTGTGCTTGGAGGATCCCTTTGTCAGGGGTCTAGGGTTTGGCATTGATCAATAGAAGCTTCAATAAGAGAAATTCACTAAAGGGTTTTCCTCTCAAGAGAAGAGAGGTTTTGGCCCTGGCAGAGGGCCAACATCTTGTGTTCTTGTTCTTATGTTTTGGTAGCAGTTTGACGAAGCACACACACATGCATTAATAATAATAAGAAGAAAATTAAGCTAACAAGAAAAGTAAAAAGACTCCACAAATTGTTATCAAGTAACGAACAGTCACACTACACTACTTTCCCTAGATCCTTCAACACTTCATTTGCTTTGTGCCTTTTATTGATTTTTCTTTTATTCTGCTTCTAGGGGCTCCAGGGGGATGAAAGCATGCTGTGTATGATATAACAGTGATTACCCCCTTAAGGTGGGGTAGTTCATTGCCCACTAGGGGTCGGGGCATATATGGGTTCCTTAATGATACAAGGGGCACTCATAAGGGCCTTAGGAACCAATATGATGGCCATAATGATAATGGCAGAGCTCATGTTTGGCTTTTTCCCACGTGCTTAATTTTAATGTCTTGACCATCTTTTTGCATTTTGTTGTATTGTTTCCTTTTCTATGTGGCCATATTATGCTTTTATCTTTTTTTTTAGTTGCATTGACCTTCAGGGCATCGTTCCAGGCTCGATCCAAACATGTGGACAAGAGGAGGGGGTACTAGAGCTTTGTGGACCTAGAGAGGGAAGATGAAGAAATAGGCATGTAATGTGCGGAGGGGAGTGAAAAATGTGGAACGGGAAAATAGGACCGTGCTACAAAAATCGGGGTTTCCCAAGTAGTGCCCATCCTAAAGCTGTAAGCCAGTAAAAGAGATCCCATTGAACTAGGGTTGAGGATTAACCCCCCAGTTAAGGTGAGGGAACAAGACTACAGTCGAAACCCTTCCTCCTTCCAAGTCACCCAATAATCCATCCTATTGACCCTGCCGCCTACACCTACTTACAAGTTAGTGAGAAAAGCCTTCAACCCCACAAGGTGTGGTTGGTGGCAGGGAACTCAGAGAAGGGGCTGTAACACTGAATAACTTCTCTCTCCGTTTAAGCTATCTCCAAGATTAGCTAAGGGGGGTGGTCCCTAATGTAAGTTAAGTTAAAAAGAGATGTGAGTTTTGAGGAGAATTGTTAGAGTTAAATAGATTATTTCTTTAAGATTTATAAGCAAAAATTGATATGAGCAATAACCATCATAGATAAGCATGAAATACATAAACAACTAGTGTCTTCCAAGTATTTACTCTTTAAGAAATGAAATTGTATTTTGCTTAAAATAGAAGTAGAATGCTTCAAAAATTGAAAGCAAAGCAATCCTGAAATGGAGACAAAGATGACATGAAATAGTCACAATAATAATCTACAATTAATGTACAAGAACTAGATCAAGACATGCAAGTAGAACTTCATACTTGTCTAGTTAAAACAATGCTCTAGGTAGCAAATAAAATCCTTGAAAGCACAAGATATTGATCAAGAAAAATATTTAATTTAAATTTATGTGATCTTAATAAGCTAGAGGAAAGGAAATTCCCTCTTTCAAAATCGTTTAATGAGATCCTTGAGGCAAATCGATTGGGTCCTTCTATTCTTGATCTTGGGAGTTAGTTCGTCTATAGGAGAGCTACCCCACGCCCAAGTAAATCCTTCAACCAAATCTAAAGATCTCTACACACTTGGAAAAAGATGTCAGCAATCATAAGCGATTAGATTATACAAATGGAGGAGAAGGCTAGAGATTTCACCAAAAATCTTCTAGTGCTTCTCTTTCTAGAGTGTTTCTCTAACCCAAATACCATACAAGATAGCTTGCATATGTTAATCCAAACAAGTGGCAAAATGATAACTAGCATAATCCAACATACATGTAGAATGTAAAACACAACAATTGAAATAACATCACCTCAAGAAATTGAAGGAGAACACCAACACAATAGTACCCCAATGTCTCTTTTATTATATGAAAGATGAATATAAAATCCATCAGAGTCTCCGCAAGCGCAACAACTCGTTCTCTATCATACAAATGAGAGCTCAAGACTCATATAAATAAGAAAATGGGAGATGATCCCAAGGGAAATTCCAATGACAAGTGGAGATGGATTGACAATCCCAATGTAGAAAATCAAATCTCAAGTGGCAAGATGACTGGATGTAGGTGGAACCTTGACTCCTTGACTGTCCATCGAATATCTCCAAATCTGCTGTAGGTGGCATCAAAAATGGGCAGTGTATGCCTTTGTTGGCCTGTGTGTGCATCTTATTATTGCCAAGCGTGAAATCTGTGGAAATGAGTGGGAGCAATATCCCACTAAATTAGCCATAAATCAAATACAACGATTATGTGCCCCACATGTACCAAATTAATGCCAATAAGATCTATATGTTATCATCAATATATGGCTGCCTCTAACTGTTGCGTATGATTTAATTTGCTGGCAGCGTATGTCTTTGGTGTGCATGGAATGGAGGGGGATAAGAACTGTCGCATGTGGCAGAGCTGCCCCCACTAAAACTGATATCAAAAATTGTGCTGCGTTATTAACTTTAGTTGCTGGCTGAGTGGAGTTTCTTTGCTGGCAGCATACATGAGACAGTGCTTTGACTTTGAATTTTATGGCATGTGCATATTTGCCTTTGATAAACCATACATAGAGTTGGAAGGTGAGGTGGGGTCCCCTCCCCACTCACACTTTTAACATAAGATTTTGGCTTAAATCAAACCATTAATTTGAATTAAATCACATGTAAATTATTAGCCATATGTAGCATTTCATGCACCTTATGTGATGCCTTTGACCATCGTTTTGACATGCTTTGATTTGAATTTTTGACTTGAGCCTGTTGTACCTTATGAGGTGGGCCCCACATGCTTGCCACATCACCCTTGACTCTCCACATAATTCCCATGTTAAAATTTGACTTATTTTGACTTTGGAAAAATTTATAAATTTTTCCAATTATTCATTTTTTTGAATTTTTTCTTCATTTTTGCTACTGTCATTTGAAAAATCGACTTTTGAGAGACTCTAAGTCATTTTTTGACCCTCAAAGTGGGTCCTAGGATAATGCTAGGTCTTTGAGGATGAATTTCGAGTAGTCACACGCCCTAGACATTTCCTAAGGCCACTTATTTACATCATTACATAGAAAATAATTAAAAAATCCCGATTTGTGGGAAATTTTTAATTATTAAAAAATCCTACTTAGGCCTATCCAAATTCCACGAATTTTTTTGTGTGATCTAGTATGGTAATATACATCGACTCTAGGCACTAGGATGTGTTAGGGGTCAACCTTCAAACCGTCACCCTGACTTTGGGGTAAAAAGTGAGTGAAAAAACCCAGAAAATTATATGCCTCTGAAAAAGAAAAGATAATTAACCGGATAAAAAAAAAACACTCCAAGGTGTGCTCGTTTGCTGATCGAGTCCCAACATCCTAGGCTTGTTACAGACTCAAAAACTCATCATTACTAGTATCACTTATAACAATTCCCCGTAGGGTGTGGAATCTGGGTACAAGAAATATGATGAGAAGATAGAAGTAGAGTTAAAAAACTCTGTTAATTGATGATATTTGATGGTACACGTGTTCTCTGGATAATCCTTGGGCATGAAATCTTCATATAATCATCAGGTGCCACTCTAGTGGTCAACACATCCCAAGTATGCCTAAGAAAAACAAGCATAAGCACTCGTTTGCACAATAAAAGATATACATTTAGGATTTGATGGCCCACCTTAAAAAATACGATCTCAACAGATGGGCAAGGGGACATATGATTGGCTCAAGGAGTAGAGACATTTGGCACAACATCGACTACATTGGTGGCTGTCAGGGGCCGCTGGCTGAAGGCAAATCTAGGAGAAAATTTTCCCCTATGGGGTCACCCACTGTTGGTGGGTAACACACCCTAAGTGCGACCACCCTTACAGGGCTAACTTACAAATAGTGTGGTCCTTTGTCAAAAGTATTGGGGCACCCCTGCTGAAAGAGGGTAACACAACCATATAAAGATAATGTCTTGATTCTCAACAAAGACATCACTCAACTATAAAAAATCCTATTTACTATTCTGTGAGGACAAAACATCTTGATGGAGACACAATGTTATGTATATAAAGTAACTTATTAATTCAATTAATAAATATTAGGCTATAGGATCTAGGAACTTATGACATATACCCTGGATGCAATTATTTTTAAAAGGTGCATCACATAAAATCACAACTATACATGAAAGGTCACAGTCAGGCATATCAATGCCATAAAGATTCATTGTTGTAAATCTTTGTTCATCTTTAATATATAGATATTAGTTTCCTATTGGAATATTTTTGCATAATAAACTTAATGTTTATCACTTCCTCTCTCATCACCTTATTCAACTCTTGCTTGAAAGGCAAGAGGTGACCAAAAGCATCAAGAGAGTATCTGAAAGGTGTTGAAATATGTAACTAGGTTTGGTCTTCATAATGACACGTGTAATCATGATTTTATGTAATTAATGTAAAGAAGAAAAAAAATTATTTTATGCTTGAGACATGGGTTTCATGCTCAACTAATTTTATTTTTATAGATCAAGGTCCCAATGTGAGCTATTAGGATTGGTCATTACGTCATAAAGTCAATTGAGACATTGTCATTTATTGAAGACCCATTTGGGCATGTTACATATTGTAAAAGATAATTTATTTGAGTCATCATAAGGGTCAAAAACCCTCCAAGTCCTTGTCACAAGTACTCAAACAAGTTGGCCTTCAAAATAATATATAGATCGTTCTAGAAGGAGATATCGGCCTAGGCATGAGGACAAGTCGACTTATTTACATGGGCAGATCACTATATAAAGGAGGACTCGACCTCACTTGGGAGATCATCCATTCAAGCATCAAACAAGTTGGCCTTCAAAATAATATATAGATCGTTCTAGAAGGAGATATCAGCCTAGGCATGAGGACAAGTCGGCTTATTTACATGGGCAAATCACTATATAAAGGAGGACTCAACCTCACTTGGGAGATCATCCATTCAAGCATCTGAGATAGAAGAAGTGCGAGTAAAGGGTAGAAAGAAGCCTCTCATCTAACGAAGGAAAAGAGAAGAAGATCGAAGTATTTTGGCACTGTTTTTGGGTCATCTTCCTCACACGTGTGACTGTAGTTAGAGTTTCTACAGTAAGGTCACATCAGTCCTTGAAAAATCGAAGAAAAGGGTCACCAAACAAGCATTCTTGCTAGCTGAGATCTCAAGGAGAAGTGTCCAAGTCAAGCGAAGGGAAGGAACTGTTGAAGTTTCTAAGTTTACTTAGTTAGAAACCCTCCATGCACTTTATCTGATTTATTCCTACCTACTTGTTATTTTTCTTAACAAGTTATTTATGATGTAAATACTGAAAATAAACACTAGTGCATGCTCAACATAATACAGATCAACAACTAAAAGAAATAGAAACAAACACACCATATGACACCATTATTTTTGGACCAATGTCCCCAGAAAAGCCCCATGTGGGAAAAACGGTGCAGCTATCTGAGGGTTTTCTTATCAAGCAATATCAAAGTATAATATAGGTGGCGAAACTGGCCTACCCAATAGAGAATTTCCTTGGCAGTAATACCTCTCAGTTTGAGACAATTCTCCTGGCTGAAACCCCGGATAATCCTTCCGGCAGCTACTCAGCACAAATCTGCCCCTGAAACCCCAACGTCAACCTCTCTCTGGACTGCGTCAGCCCCTCTCTGCCTCATGCTGGCCCTTTGTCACCTCAGATGGGTCTGCGTCAGCTCTGGGAGGCCCTGTGTCAGCCCTCTGGCCCTTTGCGTCAGCAACGCTGGCCTCTCTGAGGCTTTGTGTAGCTCTCAACTGCCTCTGCGTGAGCCCTGGCTGGCTCTGCGTCACTCTCCTTGGCTACTGCGCTGCTCTCCTGACACTATCTCTGCCTCTCTGCCTCTCTGTACTCAAATGCCTCTTAGCTACATCTCCCGATCACTAATTTTATCTCTTAGCAAACCTCGCTCTAGAGAATAGAATGACTGATCACTCTGGTGTGTTCTCCAAGTGCCCCTCAAGCCTCCTTTTATACTTTTCCTGTTGACATATCAACGACCGAGATTAAGTCCCTGGACCCTAATCGACGGCTAAGATTATATCTGGCTTGATCCATGTCCTTTGGACCATTCTAACACAATTTTATATTAATACACATTAATATTTCATTTTCCCTTAGTTTAGATTTAGGGACTCCATTAAAAATATTAATTATTTTAATATCTCCTGAACTGTTTAGAATCTGCCCTGACCCTTTTTGGGTATTGGAGAGTTCATGTGCCCCAACCTTTCCACCAAAATTTCGTGGCTAGAGAGTGTTGACCACTACGTGTCAACTACCCATAGCAGTACACCCCTTTTTTCGCAAAAGAGATAACGCTTGATCAACGTGTCCGTGCTGTTCAACTATCACCATCAACCTGATCATGTTATACTGTAAACTCTTTTTGCATGTGTAAATTGTAAATAATCTCAGTAAGTCCGTGTCGTGTATGTAATTGCCTAGGTAAACTTAATTTTTTGATCACGACCTACATTCCGGAAGGTTTTTTGTCTCACTGATCCATGATCGACAGAGTTTTCTTTCAGCCTCACCCCAAAGCCGGAATGGATTTTGTCACCAGAATGTTAGGGGAGTCCTAGTGTGCTAGATTGAGTCTATGTAAAAGTGATTTGGGAATAATCCTAACTATTTGGTTAGGATATTTTATTACAAATTGCTTGATCTGCTAGATTATATTTGTGTCGTAGAAATGGGTAATCTGTGAGGGTCTTGTTCAAATGGGTTTTCCCCCTTGAGATGTAAAAATGTAAAATTCATGATGTAAAATGTCTTGAGGGTTAGAAAAATAATTTATCCCTTCATAGGTCCTAGGTCCTAGGTAAATTTAAATTTTCCAGAGGTAAAATTCGTGGATCCTTTAAAAAAATTAAATCTTAACTGGTCCAGACACTAAGGTTAATTGATTATTTTGCTAAAATTTTATGCCCTTGGTCCCTAGGGTTAAGTCAAAGTCAAAATTTTGAGGAAATTAATTCAAAGATTTAATTTTTGAATTAATTAAAATGCACTTAATTGATAATTTTGAATTTCCTCAATAATTTAAAATTTCGACGGATGGGATTAAAAGAAATTTTGATCCTCATCAACAGTCGATATCACTTTGACAAGGATCACTCGATCTAGCCGTTGGAAGATTTCTCTTTAAATAGGAGGTCAACTTTTAGTTGATCATTCGATCTTGGAGTCGTGTGCTAAGTGAAAGCTCTCTTGTAATCGTTTTTCATGTGCAATAACGAAAGACTTGGGGGTTAATTTCTGCTGGTGTTACTCTTTGTGGAAATGCTGTAAGATGTTTTTTTTTCATGCATAAATTTCCTTTCAGCCATTGAAGATAGCTTTATGAGGAGTGATTTAAGCACAGGTATTTTGTTTGATCACTGGGGTTTGAATGGTAGTTTAAATTCTGAATTATAATGGCAGGTATCTCCATTAAATCTGAATTTTATTGTCGTTTTCTCTCTCTACGGTAATGGTTGAATTGAGTTGTGCAGGGAATCTTTGATTTTGAGATCATCGGGCGTTCGGGGAAGTTTTTAGTTGGACCGCCAACTCCTGATTTGCATTTTCTAAAGAGCCCAGCTTGATTGAATCCCGGGCTTATCATTAGAAATTTCATTGTCGATGTATGAAGGGTTTTCTTTGAAGCACCTCATTTTAAATCATAAATTTTTTAAAAAAATGTGTGGCATAATAATAAATCTGGCTACTTAAAGCCTTCAACTTGTAATTCCTGTAATTATTTAGCTAGGGTTTTTTTTTTTTTTTTTAATTTCATCATTGTATATATTGTTTTTGGGTGTTTTGTTTTTGTCATTGCAGGTTGTAGATCTGAAGGTGAAGTTCAATCTTGAAGTCAGATCTAGGCCCTGGAGGGTAAGATTTGGCCTCAAAACCAGTTTTTTGCAGGTGTACGGTTTTGTTGTCCAAGGGTTTGAATTTTATTTTAAAAATTCCGGAAATTGTTTATAAGGATTTAATTGATAAATTTGAAGTAGAAGAATTTGACATTTTATGGCTAAGGTTTCTTGTCTATCATTTGTCCGATTGTTCTTAATCTACTGCCTGGGTTTTGGGTTTGTTGCAAAATTCAAATTTTTTTTAGGACCCTCAAGCCTCTCTCATTGCTGTTGGTGCCTTCAAAATCCCTCTGCAGCTGCTTAATCTGGTTCCCATTGTTCATTTCCCCTCGCTGTCACCTCCGCACCTACAAAACACATCAAAATCACGCGACATCCATTATTTTCTGCCTACGCTGGCCATTCCACTCCATTCCGCAGCTCCCATACCTTCCACGCATTCATCATTTGCTCCTCCCTCCACTGATTTACCAAAAATCACACGCAGCCCCGTTTCCTCATCTACTATCTGCATTTTCGACCTGCTCTTCCTCTTGCTACTTGACTTGCTTTTTCCATTGCTACCAGCTCCTTTCTCCTGCGATCTCTCTTCCCCGTCGCTGCCCAAGCTCCTCTCGTGGCCTTCCCTTGCCCATCCGTCGATTCCCTCACGCCATCTCCTCGCAGCCCATAGCTGCACCTTCAACTACACGCTGCTCATCCGCTAGCCACTGCCATCGCAGCCTCCTCTAAACCCCTCTGCGTGTCCTCCCTCATTGCCACCGTCCAATTGCATCATACCTGCAAACGCATAACAAAACAAGCGTTTGATTTTTTTTATACATGCTATACGATTAGGGTTAGATTTTTTAGTTTGATTTCATTGTTTATGTTAAGTTAGGATTCGATTTTCTCAATTTCATTTTATTTTCAATTTTCGATTTGCCCCTTTTTTTATTTTTGATTTTTTTTGGTTTCCCTTTCTTGTTTTCCATTTGATTTTTTTTTTTTTTTATTAAATAAAATAATAATAATAATAAAAAAATAAAAATAAAAGTTCGATTTTTGGTTTTATTTAAATTTTATGTGTTTTAACTTTGATAAAAATGCTAAAATTAAAAATCAAAAAAAATCCTAAAAATATCCAAAGCATTAAAAAAAAAAAAAAAATTCAGATTTAAACTTTTTAGCCTTGCTTAAAATATCAAGAAGTCTACCTAAGGAAAAGTTAAGTGTCGAGTTTAAATTTTCCCCCTAGTGTCCTTTTCGCTGAGACTAAAAATTTGAAAGGTGGACCTTTGTGGTATTAATATTTGTCATTTTTCTATGGTTAAATATGCTCAAATTTCTATCTGAAGATTAACTATTGGAAACTGATAAACTTCCTAGATTTCGGTCATTAAGTATAATCATTTAAATTCTAGATTGAAAATGGTTGGCTTTTAAATTTCATGGTTGATTAATGAATTTGTATCTTTAGAAATTTAATTGCTGGAACATTGCTAAGTCATTGAAATTGATCGCTATTGCTTGAATATTTTTGATATTTGGTACATGTTAGATACTTTGCAAATATTTTCAAGTGATTGTTAAAGAAGTTTATCGTAGAATTATATCTTTGTTTCCTAAGTAGCAGCAGCAAACCAATTACTTGGTTTCCATCTAGCAAGATCATTAACTCCACAAGGCACTGGTATTAATCATTTTTAATCAAATTATAAATCTTGCTGAGCCTTAATTAAGTATTTGATTACCGTGCTATGTCTCCCGAACTAGTTGTTTCTTTACTAGTTCTTCTTTTTCATAGGGTCTACCCCCCTTAGCTTGCTGTAAGGAGACAACTTAAACGGAGAGATCGGGGATCAGGGTGACGACCCCCGATCTGAGCTTTTGTCGCGGTGTTTAGACTCTCTGTGCCACAACAGAGAGCACATCTGATGCTACCCCAAATCAACACCTCACCAAATTCCGCTGATCAGCTCACACGTGCAAAATTGCAGTGTTTTCAGGCAGGCCGAAAATTGCAGGTCTGTGTAAAGAGGCCAAATTTCAGAGAAGCCGAGATCAGAAGTGTAAGAAGCCAGATTGTCAAGCATTGACTTGGAAGAGAAGAAGAAGCTGTTCAAAAGATCTTGTGACTTGGTCTTGGAGAGGTTAGTAGGTCAAGGGTCTTGGTCTTGGAATTCATCAATTGAAGGTTCTATAAGAAGAATTTGGTGGGTTTTCCTCTCAAGATTGGAGAGGTTTTGGCCTTGGCTGATCGCCTATATCTTGCGTCTCTTGTCTCATTATTGTTTACATTTTTATAGCTGTTTGATGAAATGATCACAATATTAATCAAGCTAAAGAAGAACCTAATCAAAAGAAGTAAAAAGTATTCACAGGCAGTTATCATAACTTGGGAAATCACTTCATCTCCATGCCCTAGATTTCTCAACAAAAGGCTGGAGGCAATCAGTAGAAATTCCAATGGTTGGAGGAGGAAAGATGTCTTAGAGAATCATCGTCATTGTCACTCCTAGGTAAGGCCTACAGAAGCAAATGCAATCTCCTTAGAGCAGCAAAGTGGCAGGTAATGGTGCTGCCCTTGTGCCAAAGTTGAGTGACGAGTCACAAATAGGTCATACTTTATGGAGAAAGGAGATCAATCTGAAGATGGTCTCAAGTTGCATATAGGGGATAAGGGGCATATTTACGTTGCTTATCAATCACAGGCAGGATTAACTGTCTAAACTGGTGGGATTCCAAAACTACACAAAACTACAGGAAAAGGATAACAAAAGGAAGTGAAAACTGAAAAATAAATTGGACTATGCCTTTTGTTTAGTGTCGGAAGAACTGTGGAATTAAGGGGTGCAATAGTTCCTTCTATAAAAGTTGATACAGCTCCATATGATAATTAAGGCACTACAAGTTATGTTACCTTTTCCTTGTAATTGTTTCACAGTTTGCTTATTGTGAATGTTTTGAATCATCGAAGAATACAAAATTACTTATGGGTGAGTCTGATGGTTGGTGTGTTATTTCTTCTATTTCGTGATTTGGATTATCCATTTGCTACTTGTGCCTGTCCTTTTGTGCCAGTTTCAACTCTTTGATTTGGTAGATAAAGATGTTCTAACTTAGTATGGAGAAAGGCTCATAATAGTTGACGGATTACAAACCATTGTCAGAAATATAATTCTCAGTGATGATTGAACAACGTTGTACAATGTTAGCGCTGTATCATAGACTCAGACATAAATCTGTTTTCTGCTATTAACGTCATTGAAGTTTTTGACAATTGGTGTAGTGATGTTAGGTGTAATCTCATGATTTTGGTATTTGTAGGCGAGTTGCTATTCTGGTAGCGGGTGATGTGTTGGCATTGTTGACATTTTCTGCCATCGGAAGGCTAAGCCATGGCATGCCAGTCTTAGACTGGGAGACACTTCATACTGCTGATCCTTTTATTGCAGGTAATTTTCAACTTTCACTGATGCTCACACAGTATCAGCAAAAATATCATCTCGCTAACTGATGATGAGAAACATAACCGTTGCAAAAATGTTATTTTACATTCATTTCTAATTGTTTCTGATGTGGTGGAAAACCTGAAGGTAATAGTTGTCCGAATAATATTCGGTTAAGAAAAACATTTTTCTGAGAAAAATATTTCACTGTGTTTACAACTAAAACAAGAAGAATAGGTTTTGTTCAACCGTTACTGAAAAGATATAATTGTCACTACGTGTCAGTAAACAGCATGCTGTGTGAAGTTTGAACACAATACCACATATGGTATTCACACCTCAGATAGTGATTCATTTTACATGTGTGGGAACACTTGACCTTACAGATTCATTTTTACATGTGTGGGGGAACACTTGACTTTACGGATGATGTTTAATGGAGATTTTTGTTAAAACTTCCCAGTAGTTTATCAAATAGTTTTCTTCTTGATCTTATCAGATCCAGAATATGTCAGATATTTTACTAAATTCTTTGTTTACTCAATCTTAAAATTAGAATGACCATGCTGCAGGATGGCTGCTGGGTGCATATTTCCTTGGTGGCTTTGAATCTGAAGGTTTGGGAATCAATGGTGTAATGAAAGCTGTGTTTGCTGCAACCAAGTCCTGGGTTGTGGGTATTCCGGTAAGAGTAGTTTCTTGCAGGAAATGTTGATAGCAAACTAGCACCAAATGTTACAATTTCAGCCTTCAATGATTTCAATGATTTCTAGCAATGGCCATTAATAGAATCACATTTTATGGAACTTTTGTGTTGAGACTCAAACAATTGATACGTACACAATAGTGCAAATTTTGTCTGGACACTCAAAACACTGATTAGGGAAGGTATTCCTTCCAAATGATATAATCCATTCTATCAATATTGAGCTATTCATAACCACCAAATTAATTGGAATGTAACAGGTAAATATGCATTCTGAACTGAAAAGATGAAGTTTCAGTTTTTGTCAGAACTATTATTGCTGGGAAGCTCAAGATAAGAACTAGCAGGACTTGCTAGGTTCCTAAATCTTCCAATGAACATTTATAGTACTATATCAGTGATGAAAACAATTTTACATGTTATTTTACCAATCCAATAAACACTTTCAAACCAATAACTTCCAGATGTCCTTAGTTGGCTTTTGAAGTTTTGAACACGTTCCTGCAGTTGTTAGCTCACTAAGATATAGTGCAGTTCCTATTCACTCAAGACAGCAAACTTTTCCCATTTTATATTTAAAATGCTATTTAGTATTTATATATTTAATTTCAATACACCAAGTGGCAAGAAAAATCTGCAAATCACCTGAGCATGCTTAGAACAAAGTAATTAATTTAATGGCTGATACAATGAATGCAGATGAGCATTTATTTGTTTCCCGAGAAATGGAACTGTCCCATTATATTTGAATGACAGGGATAAATTCTGCTTGTTCTTGTGTGTGGTAGATCCTTAAGTTCCATTGCTTTTGATGAACATATATAGAGAACATCCTTGTTTGGATGAGCACAAGAGACACTTGACATGGTCAACATACACTTGCTGGCATGATTGATATGGAGAAAAGGCATTAAATGGCCTTTATGAAGGCAGCGCTCATGTTTAAGGAAGGTAAAACTACCCTTTGAATCTTATCTTTCTGTTGTTTAAGGGTTGGCTGACCTAGATTATGAGAAGTGAATATATGTTAGAATTCAAAGGGGAAAAAGATCATTAATTGTATCACCTGCATGGAGGAAATATAGTGCGCTAGGGATGAAATGAATGCTTAGGAGGTGTGCCCTTGTGTCGGGAGTTGGCAAATATCCTTTTGGGTAATTCCCAAGGAAATGAAGGGGCTCTTTGGAGGAACACCTTAACTGGGGATTAAGCTATGATGGAAGCACATAAATAGTAGAGTATGTAAGGGCAAAAGGCTGTGGAAGAGTGAAGAAATTCCAAGGGTCTTAGTTGAAGATCTATCTGAAGCAATGGAAGTTTAAGGGCATCTTTTATGTGAGATTCATTATTTTCTCTCTTTTATGGCTAAAGTTAATTGCTGAAGTGTCTGCTGTAAGGATTTTTGAAGGACAGTTTTGTTTCATAACAATGTTATTAGAACCAGTCGGACTGGTCAATCCATTTGGTTTGGAGGCCAAACCGGTCCAACCAGTTGGCCCAAATGGGAAAAGTCTGGTTTGGTATTGAATTGATCTTTTTACGCCGAATTGGCTGGTTCTATACAGAACCAACCGGTGCCGTACAACATGGCTAGTGACCTATGAAACTCAATTTTTTTAGAAAAAGCAATAATTTATGAGTAGGGAAGCTTAATACTCAACCCTAGGGTCACTTTTACTGTTAAGTCCTATATATGCCCCATGTTAACCCTAAAACCCCTTCTTAAGCTCTAGGGCCTAGATATTAAGTTATTGCATTTTTATTGTTATGTTGGCTAGAACTGTTCATTGTACTATTATAATTATACCCTTTGTCTCCTATATGTATACTAAAGAAGACCTAGTCTTAGGATCATGAAATCTTGTCTTATGCATTGCATTCATTTTAAAAGGAGGTTTCCCCCTTGAAGTGGACTATAGTTATTGGTTTGTTAACATTTTTAAGGCATAAAGTTCATAAGATTTGGTATCAGAGCATTGTATACTAAAGGAGACCTAGTCTTAGGATCATGAAATCTTGTCTTATGCATTGCATTCATTTTAAAAAGAGGTTTCCCCCTCGAAGTGGATTATAGTTATTGGTTTGTTATCATTTTTAACGCATAAAGTTCATAAGATTTGGTATCAGAGCATATGCACCTAGAGCTTTGTTGCTTCAAATAGGTCATCTTGGAATTTTCGCTATAACATTTTGTTTAGGATGTTTCAAATGGTGAAATTTTGAGCATATTGAGGAGAGATCTTGGAGAACATTTTGTTAAAATTACGGATTTTGGTTTGCTACACTTTTTGAGATATAAGCTGTGGAAAATTAGGGTTGGTGATGGATATTGAAATATGTTTCAAATGAGTCATCTCATATTTTTTGCTATAATTGTTTTCTTGCGATGTTTCATACTATGAATTTTTGAGGAGATTGAGAAGAAATTGCAAGGTACATCTAGTAAAAATTTTAGATCCTAGTTTGCTATGGTTTCTAAGATATCCCTTGTGGAAGTCAAGGTTTGTGAATGGTCTTGAAATCAGTTTTAAACAAATGATCATAGCATTTTTGCCATAAATTGTTTTTTGGATGCTTCAAATGGTGAAATTTTAGGGATTTGAGAAGACACACTGAAATACCTCAGGTAAAAATTTTAGACTCATATTTCAAGATTTGGATAAGTCACACGCCATACAAGTTTGCTCTGGGAAGAGAATAAAATTCAACAAGTTTGTGGAAAGTTACCATAACTTTTACTTGGCACATCAAATTTTGGTTAGACTTGTGGAAATGCAAAGAAGACATATCAGAGTATTATAGGTCAAAATTTCAAATTTAGAAGGGCCCAAATCTCTGAGATATATCAAGAAAATGGTTAGCCATTCAAATATTCTCCAAATTAAGGTTTTAAAGGTGCGTAACTTACAGTTGAGTAGCAACATTGCATCTGCAAGGTCATCACTTCTCTCTAGAACGTGCAAAATGGCATGGGCGTGCAGTGAGGTGATGTAAGGTGCCATCAAAGGATTTTGCTGCGGTGTAAAGAAACCCTGGACAAAACCATCTTAAGATCAAGTGAAAGTGACCAATCTGTTGAGAAATCTAGGGCATAATAGATTAGGGTTTTTATAAACTTGATTTCTCTTTATTCTTGACACTTGCTTGTGATGTTAGATTAGTGCTTCATTATTATTATGTTGTTTTTTCCATCATCAAGACAAATGCCAATAATGCAAACAAGAAGATACCAGAAACAGGCTCCAAGCCAAGGCAAAACCCACAAAGGGGAAAACCCAAAATCTCCTTATAGAATCAATTCAATGAAGACTTCCAAGACCTTGACCTAAGACCAACCACCAAAAGATAAGCCAACCACCCTTCAACGGATTCTCTGCAAAAATGGATCTGAGCAGACTCACATTTGTGAACTAGGGATGTCAAAGACAAAAATTCAGTTCCTCCTCTTCACTGCTTCTCCTAGAAATTTCGTTCTTCCTTCTTGGTTCAGATCAGTTCAGAAACTTGATGTATTATTTTTTTCATCTAATGAGTTCGAGCTTCTCTTTTATAGGCTTCTTGATGGGAAGATTAGGCCTCTTCTAGGCCGACTTGAAGGGTTGGCTGACTTACCTTTTGTTGGGCTTCTAGACTCATCTTTTACACAATAATATTTTTGTTTCTTTGATTCTTGAGCCACACACGAGCTATTACATCATGACTTTGACTCATTTGACACGACTCAACAAATCCTAAAGCACACAATGGGTGCTTGACCTACAATGGGCAAGAAACCCATTTCATAATTTTTTTTTTTTTTTTTTTACAAATAAATATTTTGCTTTCTTTCTTTTTACAAGTACAATGATGACATAATTATGAAGACTGACACTAGTTACATCTTCAACGCTCCCTCTTAACTAGGGAGGTATTCATATTTGACTATAGGTACAAGGACAATACTTCCATTGAATTATTCTCATAAGAAGAGTCAGATTGGTAAGCCATCTCATAAGCTATCTTTTCAGCTTATGTCAGTGCATCTCATCATATCGACCAACATTGTCATATAACAAGGCCTTGACTAACAACTCTATCTCTCCACTAGATTAGAGCACAATGCCGGGGAGACAATGATTTATAGACACCTTCATTATTGTCTCTCAAGGCCAGTGTTGTTAAAAGCGCGATTAAATCGCGCTTTTTTCAAAAAATCGCGAGTTTTTCCCTAGGCTGATTTAATCGCGCTTTTTATAGGAAAAAAGCGGGATAAAATTTTTTTGCCGCTTTTTTGGGAAAAAAGCGCGCTTTTTTTCGAAAAAAGTCCGCTTTTTTCAAAAAAGCGCGCTTTTTTGCCCGCTTTTTTCAAAAAAGCGCGTTTTTTTCGAAAAAAGCCCGCTTTTTTGGGAAAAAAGCTCGGGCTGGCGAGGCAGCGCGATTTTTAATGAAAAATTGAAAAAAAATGAAAAAAATGAATATTTTTGTACCAAACGATTTTTTCCCGCTTTTTTCCGCTTTTTTCCCGATTTTTCCGCTTTTTTCCGCTTCATTCCCCACGCCGATTTAATCCCGCTCGCGCTTTTAACAACATTGCTCAAGGCACATACCCAATCCGGATTTTCACAAGGTATGTCCTTTTAGGACCATTCTTGTCTTGGATTTACGCATCCTCAAGGAATCTCCTCTTTGACTATTCTTGCCTATTGGATGCCTCATCCTCAGAAGAGTATCAATATTGGTCTCAGATGCTTACCCAATCCTCCATTCTTTCTTCACGATGTGAAGACAAGAATGATGTGTCTATGTTATATAAATAATTAATTAATTAGTAGTTATTAGGCAAGGGATTCACCAAGAGGCATTGAAGGCAGTATAAAGCAAGGGGCCTCCCACAAATTGTAATCATCTTCTATATGTTTAATAATAATAAATATGAATTTGCTGAATATCTGAGCTTGTCTGTGCCATTTGGTATTAGAGCAGTCGATCCTTGGCCTGCAATAGCATTGTTTTGCTATTTTCATTGTCATCTACTGCAAGAAATTGCGTCCATAATTGTCCTTTGCTGTCTTCAAATTCTGTTGTCATTCTTTTTCCACTACATCTTCGTGAAGGTGAAAATCCAATGTGGAAATACAAAGGATGAAAGAAGGCAAGTGCAAATGCTGTGGCGAAAAGTGGGACCCTAAACATAGGTGTGCTAAAGGAAAAGAGACAAGGAACCTATATAACTGTGAAGTAACTAATGATTCAAACAATGATGAATTAGAGATAGAAGGAATAGAAGATGCCTCAGAATCCTCTCCAGAATTAGATTTCCGAAGCATTCCGCAAGTGTCATTATCGACTATGACAGGTATATCACAACTTAAAAGGACATATAAAGAAGAACAACGTAGTGGTTCTCATCGACTCTAGTAGCACCCACAATTTTTTAGACTCAACCATGGCAAAGAGACTCAACATTTTCACATTTCCCATGCCCAACATGAAGGTGATGGTAGCCGATGGTAAGAAGATTGAAAAGGTAGGGAAATTCCATAAGGTCAAATTGCAGATTCAAGTCTTTAATTTAGAATCTCCATTCTACACTGTACCATTAGGAGGAGTAGATGTGGTCTTAGGTATCCAATGGCTACGAACCCTAGGCACTTACTCTGCCAACCATCAAGAGCAGTTTATAAGCTTTAATTGGGAAGGGCAGAGGTACAAGTTATATAGATTCCAACCACCAGAAAATCAAATCGTGTCATCATCCCAGATGATGAAAATGATTAGGAAAGGAGCACCAGCTTATGTAGTACAATGTGACCAATTAGAAATGTTATCTACAAAAGTGATCAGTGAAGAGTCACTAGAAGTACAAGAGCTAATTTAGAAGCATGAAAAAGTATTCCAAGACTTGCCCATGAAAATGCTTCCTAAAAGGGAAATCGAGCATTAAATAGAAGTCAAAGCATGATTAGACCCCATCAACATCAAACTGTATCGATATCTGCATCACCAAAAGACTGAAATTGAGAGATTAATCCAAGACCTTTTAAAATGTGGGATCATCTCGAAAAGTAAGAGTCCGTATGCTACTCGAGTGGTATTGGTAAGGAAGAAGGATGGATCATTCAAGCTATGCACATTGATTATAGAGGATTAACCAAAATAACGATTAAAAACAAATTCCCAATTCCTTCTATCGACGAAATGTTGGATGAATTACATGGCACAAAATACTTCTCAAAATTGGACTGAAGGTCAAGCTATTACCAAATCAGAACCAGGTTGGAAGACATACCAAAAATTGCGTTCCAAACACATGAAGGTCACTACAAATTTAAAGTAATGCCCTTTCGGTTAACCAATGCACCAGCAACATTCCAAGTCACTATGAACGAGTTATTCCGTCTATATCTTAGGAAGTTTGTATTAGTATTTTTTGATGATATTTTAATTTACAAAAAAACTTGGAAGGAGCACCTACAACATCTGGATAAAGTTCTTACACTACTGAAAGAGCATCAATTCTATGCCAAAAGATCCAAATGCACCTTCGGGAAGGAAGAAGTAGAATATCTCGAACACATAATATCCCAGGAAGGAGTAAAAGTGGACCCTAATAAAATCAAGGCTATAAAGGCATGGACCAAACCTGTTACTATATCCAAGCTTAGAGGGTTCTTAGGAATGATTGATATGATCGAAGGCTTATTAAAAACGATGCACATATAATTGCACCTCTAACAAACTTTTTAAAGAAGAATTCATTTCAATGGAATGAGGAAGCAAGAAGGTATTTTGAAGAATTGAAGGAAGTTATGTCTAATGCCCCGGTATTGGCAACTCCAGATTTCTCTAAACCATTTATCATCAAGTGTGATGCTTCCGGGTTCGGTATAGGTGCAACGTTAATGCAAGAAGGGCATCTAATAACTTTTGAAAGCAGGAAGCTCAATAAACGAGAACGTCTTAAGTCCACATACAACAAGGAAATGCTCGCTATTATGCACGCACTGCCCATGTGGAGACAATATATTTTGGGAAGTAGGTTCTGCATTCGAATAGACCATAACAGTCTCCAACATCTCCTTCAACAAAAAACACTTTCCGAAGAACAACAAAAATGGATTGAAAAAATTGCCGCCTTTGACATGGAGATACTACATAAAAAGGGAAAAGACTGTTAGGATATTCCGACACATAGGAAATAGTTAAGTTCAACTTGGTCTAGTATAGAGTTAGGTATAGAGTTAGGTAAAGTGTGTTTCTTTACCGTTGTACATTTTGTAACTTACAATCCGACGGTCACGATATGTAGTGATCGGACGGTTCATTCTCTCCTCGGTATTACCGACACTTGATCCGTGGCTTGACACCCGATTGGTCCATGAATTCTATTTAAAGCGCATGGAGGGTCATTTGTAGGTTAACCGTGCATGAGAGAAGCTTATGTAAATTTTCATTCTTTTATTAATAAATTGCCAGTAGTAGCCACGTTGGCGCAGGCCGTGGACTGTTTCCCTCTCTGAGGGTTTTAACCACGTCAAAATACTGGTGTATTGATCTGTGATCTGTTTGTGAGCGGTGTCCTTCTGGTGTTCTGTCTGAGGAACTTACCCTATATATTCCTACATGGTATCGAAGCTATTTGAGGGCCGCGTCCGTTGGTGATCCAAATCTGAAGCCGGTAGAACTGCATGCGGCTGTCGTTTCCTAGATCTACTGTTTCAGACTGCTTTCAGGCCGAGAGGACTGCTCTGTTGTGTTCGGAGCATCTGTTCCAGTGAGGAACCCCTTTCGTTTCAC
>APFE030610358.1:0-10594 GCA_000404065.3 Pinus taeda
TGTGTATATGTGTTTTATGTGTTATGCTCTCGCATTTTATTTTTCCATGATTTAGAATTCGTATGCAGGTAATTTTTGTACGGAGTTAAAACCTACATTGTGGATATCACAATCTTTAGACCGGAAGGTCACATTATAGTTGTTGTCACACATCTGGCTAACACTAATAAGGTTGTGTTTGAGGTCTTCCACGTACAATACATTTTGTTCTTCTGTCTTCTGATCAATACTGACCACTCCTTTTCCCTTGATTCTTACTGGAATGTTATTTCCAAAGGTCACATTGCCGCCTCTGTCTTTTTCTTTCAGTGAAATAAACTTTCTTTTGTCTCGAATCACATGTTTGGAACAACCGTTGTCTACATACTATTTGTTTTCTTTATCATGCGTCGATAAGGTGAGCCCACATGACATGTTCTTTTTGGTATTTTGTTTCTGACTTCCTTTATCCCTTTGTATGTGTGTCTGTCTATCAGTTTGAGATTTGGAGAGGTATTCAAACCTGCGTCTACATTCGTTGGCCTTGTGCCTGAAGTTATTACATTTAAAACATTCAAATTCACTTTGTAGGGGAGTGAAGATATTCTGATCCCTAAAAGAGGAGTCTTGAGACTTAGTAGTCCAGTGTGTACTGAACCTAATATTTTCGTCTCTTTCGACTTTAACACTTCTACAATCAATAGCTTTGTTACCAAATATATGACACTTATAGTAGTGACCATAAAATAGGTAGGAACGCCTATTGTTAAAATCATTATCAGGTTAACACATAAATAACTTGGTCAAATGACTCTTTGACTTGTCCTCCATGATCTCCTCTTTGTCCGGCTGCTCTTTTGTCTTCATGAAATCTTTCATGATGATTCCTCCTATGACTCTGTGGTTCTTCAGCTCCCGTGGACCTTAATTTTATATTCTTCTTCCCGATAGAAGATTCTTATTCCTTTGAGTACCCCATTTTGGTTCTGATTCGTGAGGTCCTTTGACAACTCAAAATTTGATTTAGTCTTCTAGTCCCTTTAGCAAATCTCTCATTTAGACCCTTCACGGACTTTGTTTTCTCAAGGTCAATTCTTAGAGAGACCACCTATGCCTCAAGATATTGGAATTTTTCTTCCCGTTCTTGAATCATATCTTGAAGTACCTCTTCCTTTCTTCTGGCTTTCTCCAACTCAACCTTTAAAGAAAAAAATTCATATTTGCAAAATTTTTGAGGTTGTTTCCCTTTTCAACTTGAGCAGCTCCTGGTTTCGCTGCTTCTTCTCCTCTTCTAGTCTCTCACGATTTCCTGGTTCTCCTTTTCAAGTTTTTCTTTATGATATGCAAACTCCTCATTATCTGAGTTATACATTCCTTTTTCTGCACACTACAATTGTTCCTTCAACTTCTTGTTTTTCTTCCTTGTTTTCTTCAACTCATCAAGGGCACTGATGAGTTCCCCTTCAAGGTCTACCACTCCTTCCTCTTTTTCTTCTTTAGAGTACAGAGGACCCTGTTTCTTAGATTTTTTTTCAAGGGCCATAAGAAGATACTTATTTGACTCATTTTCCGATGAGTCTTCACAGTCTAATTTCGGAGCCGAACTATCCTCTTTGGAATAGAACCAATTCTTCTTGTAGGATTTCTTCTTCTGAAATGTTTGAGACTTATTTCTAAATTTCTAAATTTCTTCTCTTTCACCCTTTTCATTGTAAGGGAATTTGGAAGACAAATGTCCAACTCTTCCACAGTTGTAACACTTAAAGGGAAACTTCCATTTATATTTACCAAAGCCATGCTTCAGTTTTCTGGCTAGATGACTAGATCCTGATCAGATTCACTGCTAGAGCAATATTGATGAACTTTATGCTCCTTTACCTTAGTGGATACTCTGAATGTCACTTCCTTTGGTTCAGATTTCACCATTCCTAATCTCATGTCATAGTCTGTGAGAGTACCATGTAGCTGATCAATTTTGAGATCCTTTAAGTTGGGCATTTCCTCTATATCTGAGATTTTTTCATTAAATCTCATGTGTAGAGATCTCAATACCTTTTGAACAATAAATTCTTTCTTGAATTCCTCACCAAGTTCTCTAATCATATTAACTACTTCATCAACTCTGAGAAAGTGTTCAACTATGCTTTGATTCTCAGTCATCTTCAAGCTTTCAAACCTCATTCTGAAGGTCTGAATTTTTTCTTGCTTCACTTTGTCATCTCCTTAATGACATTGGTTAAGCTTTTCCCACATTTCATAAGCAGACTTACAGTGCATAAATTTCACAAGTTCGGTTTGATTAAGACCAGAAAGAATGGAATGCTTGGCTTTATCATTGTTTAGATACAATTTCTTTCCATTTGCATCTGTGGGGGAAATATCTGGGACATTGTAATTTACTGTTAGTGAGGTCTAAACATCTACCCCCATGGAAATAAGATATGCCTCCATTCTTACTTTCCAAAAGGCATAATTGGCTCCATCAAAGACCGATACCCTACTCGAGTAAACTTTTTGACTCTCGTGCCTATTCATAATTCCTTAGGGATCCACCTTCTAGTGGTTAAACTGTTACTAAAGGTACTTGGCTCTGATACCAATTGTTGGAATAAGGAATTGCTGAGAGGGGATGGGGGTGGGCTAAATCAATAATTTAAGAAACTGTTACTTTTCTTTTCTTATTGTGCTTTGAGTTCCTTCTTCTGTTCTTTCATATATGAGAGCATTCATTCATGAAACCACAAATCAATAAACTTTCAGATACACATACTCAAATAACAATCTCACGAGTAGCACACATTTGACACAATGTTTTCACATGGAAACCCAGACGGAAAAAACCACCAAGTTGTTGTTTGTTTTATGACGAAATTTAAGCACCAATTTAATTACATATGTTTGTTTGTGAGAACCCACTCATTAGAGGCACCAAACCCCTTTGTTTTAGCAAGAACCAACTTTCTAAGAGGCACAAACCTCTTAAGTGTGTAGACACCAACCTGTTACTGTGACTGTTCTGCTATTTCATATAATTTTCAAACTGAAAACAGAGGCATACACATTACAAGTAAAATACCATCTAATAATTGTCTGTAGATTTAACTTCTGCACTCTGCTTTCTAAATACTTGTGGCAATCCTCCTCTTGTTGCACACAACAACACTAACTTTGTTCTATTCTTTCACTGTGCTTTGCTTTCTCTTCTTAGGGATCTCCACTGCTTTCACCGCAACATTACTTGCTATAGGGATTAATGCATGGGTGATTGTGGCTAGAATACCCTCAAGGATCTTCCCAGGATCCTTGACAGACATATCAGATTAGCTACAACTAGCACAAAGAATCATATACATATCCATATTAATGTATGATATTCAAAGTAGGAGGGAAGAGATTACCTCAGATCTTGATGTAGTTTTGCTGGAGAACCCAATGTAGTAGAGTGAAATACCTCTCTGCTAGCTCCTAGATCAACACTTTCATATAAATAAGATAAGAAGTAATACTACAACATATAAACTCTGATAATAAATAAAATAATATATAAGGATATCAAATCACATGCATCTAAGCTATTTATAAACTATGGCATTGCATCAACATGTCACTGAATCACAACATAAACACCATAGAGTAGACAACACAACTATAGGTCTATATTATTAATAGGAAATGATGATTACAACCATCTGGTGAATCAAGCTTCCCTTAATTCTCCACCTCCTTTCTCTCTCTCTCTTCTTAACCTCTTGGTAAACCACTATGTCTCATACAAAGTTTCAACAATAAGTTGGAAATCCTTCAACCTTCTGACCTCCTCACAATGCCCCAAGCCTCCAATATATAGAATGAGAGGCTAATCCTTACCAACTCTCTCATGAGTTCCCTTTAGAAAAAGATAGGATGTTTCTTTACTTTATTTCTCTTTCCCTTTCTATTAGACTCTGTTAGAAATAACAATATCCTCAAACAGGTCGAAGATGGATGTTTCCTACTTTTCGGGCTAACAAATGAGTAAAACATGGGATATTATTTAGTCAACCCTCTCCTTTGACCTCCAGAACCTCACAAAATTTGACTAACATTTCCCCTAAGGAAACACAGAGAGTTACCCTAGGGGCTAACGCCCCTTTCTCATGCATGGGGAGTGTTATAACTCCTCTTGCTAATTCTTAGGGAGCGTTACCCTAGCAAATAGCACTGTGAACTTGGTCACACCTTTAGTCAAACTGTCTTCCTCCTTTGAGTTGATGAGGAGGTCATTTTCATGTATAACAGATGCCCCCTAAAGTGTGAGATCAAAGACAAAGATGATGGCTAAAATAATTTAGAATTTCCATATAGAAAAAAAGAGAGAGAGGATCGGAGCTTCCAGACTACGAGAAACATGACACAACAACATATGTTAAAATCTAAAATCATGTCTTGAGTTGGACATTCCCACACTCAGTAGCTATGTCAACTTGATTTCTTAACAAAGAGGTATGACAATTATGTCCACCGATAAGCATAATGTGGAACTGTGTAATAATAGGATCATATTGATGAGATGTCTCCGAAAAACAATATACACAGCTTGGGAGAGGAAACAAGGATGAGTGATGTAAGCCTCTACCCAAGGTATTGGTTGTCGCTTCATCTCAACAACATATTTCGACACATGTGAATAAAAGCATTGAGGTCGAACATGTGCGAAATCATCTGATTACCAGTCCATAATGAAAATTGTTAACAAGCACGAGGATGATCATCGATAATGATGATGGTCTCCAAGATGCTTAGTACAATCTAATGAGTGTGAATAATGGTGTTATCGTCAAACACTTGTAGAATCATTCAAACGGGATCCAATAATGAAAACCCCCAATCAAACACAAGGTAACCTACCACTAATGACTACAAGTTCCAAGGCACTGATATGTCTCTGGATTTGCTTCCTAGATAGAGTGCTGAAGTCGATAGGAAGAGACCTGTCAAAAAGTAGGAAATAATGTGTCCTACATCAGTCAACATGAAACGGAACAAGAATGATTGTTTTTGAAGATAAATTTTGAGCAATTGGTCAAACTGACGGAGGGCATCATGGAAGTATATGAGTGACGGTTGATGTAGGATGCAGAAGATAAAGGAATCCCTTGAACAATAGAAGGCACAACACAAAGGTTAACTAGGCAGCTTTAGACTCATGAACACCAAAGAGTTTTAGGATACAGGGATGCAGGAACAACGAAGTATATAGGCTAAACTCATAGGATGGTAAGGTTCATCTGAGGGCTAGTAAAAAGGAGGTTTTGTTGAGGGAGTGCCATGTTTAAGGGAATGACTACTGCCAAAAAATATTTCCAATTACAGACATAGAGAAATTGTGTTTTCCAATTTTTCCCCCTCTGATTAAGTTTAATGAGGCCAGATGGTAAACTCGGTGGTATTTTCATATTTAGAGGGTCTGAAAAGATCATAAAGAGAAACTCTAAGGGGGTCCCTTTGTCATAGTTGATAACCAGGTGTGACAAAGGTTTAATAGTATACCCGACACAGTTCCTTTTTCGTAAGTTAGTCTATTGAGTCTAGATAAAGTGATAAACCTATGATCAATAGAAGTTTGCCTTATTTTGTTACGAGTACGAGGGGATGGAGTAAACTCAACATTCTTCATGAAATTTTAATGAGTCACACGAAGACAAACTCAATAAATCTTCATCAAATTTTAATGACTCAAATGAAGAAAAATCGTTATATATTTTTCAGTTTAATGAGTGAGGAAAAAGAGATAAAAGAACTACTCATGCCTTCTTCACAGATTTAACAAGCCCGAAGAAGGGAAAAACTCAGGGATTTTTCAATTTAAGAGAGAGAAAAGGTCCCAGAAAAGAAAGCACTCATACCGTCATCGTAGGATTTTTATGAGCCCGACGACAATAACTCGGGGTTTTTCAGTTCAAGAGAAAAAAAATATCCCATAAATGAAAGCGCTCATATTGAGTCAAACATGGTTGTTTCTGCAATTCAACACTAAAAATTCTTCATCATACCATAAGTAATATTAACGACATATAAAAATGGTGTATGATAAATGACTTAGGAATGAAAAACTTTGATTTCGATAACTAGCTAAAGTGAGTCATACCTACAGAGTGACTATAAGAAGGTTTGGAAGCCTTCATTTTCACCATTTGGGATGACATTTTTATTTTGGGGAAGCCCTAGACAGTTTATTACGCCTAATGTTGCCTCCTAGGGCTGGAGGAGCATTAAACACCCTTCACGACTTGCAGGGGTGTGTTAGAATGCCATGTGGGCCTTAGGGGGTAGTGGTAGGCTGCCTGGGTGCAATTCAAAACCCCAAATGCATGATTTCTCATGGATTTTATCATCAATTTGACTTATTTTTGGGTGATTTGATGGAGGTTTTGAGCCATCAACATGAGTTTTTGGAGGGAATGAGCTCATAACAGGGAAGAAATACAAATTATTAATGATCTAGCATGCTTACTTTCTTTGTGTAGATGTGGTTTGATGAAGTATTTCAGACTTGACTTGATGAAGGGTCAGGAAGAATTTCTCAGCTGGATTATCCAACAATGGGATGAACAAGAAGTTGTGTTCAGGATCGGGTATCATGAGCTTGCGATCGAAAGAGATGGCATTTAATTTCTTACAGGTTTATCGTGCAGAGGTGCATGAGTAAACTTGACCAGTGGCAAAGTAGATCCATGAACCACCCTTGAGTTGGTCCAGACTCACTACAGGCCAGGCAGTGGATTAGTTAGTAACAGGGTCCCCATTGAGTGAATCATGACTAGGCCTATGAGGGCCATTCCTTGGATGATCATGCACTTGGCGGGGTCTAAGAGCTTGCATGTAGCTACAAAAGCTCAGTTGTTACTAGCCATTAACTTTTCGCAACCCCAGATACTCAACCGGTGTGAGGGAGTTCTTCATCAGGTAAAGGCAGAATTAATAGCTTGTAAGTATCGTATCCAAAGAGAATTTAGGTATGGTACTTTTATTGTATCATTCTTTCTTGAGAGAGTGCCCATGTTGAGGCCTCAAATGAGTTTGGGTCAGGCTGATCCCAGGGAGCCAAGGCAGGGGCGATGGGCTTCGCTAGTTCCTCGGACTGGAGGGCGACCAATTCAAAACTTCTTCAAAGATGATTTCTTCGAGTGGCTTAGCGGCCAGATTCTCATGATCGATGATTATTCCTATGCAGGCATGGATTTCACAGGAGACCTAGAGCTGATGTTGCCACCTGGCACTCAGTGGGGGCCATAAGGTAAGAATATTTCATTAGAGTACAAAAAGTATTTTTTAACTTTTGAAAATTATGTAATGTTTTTTATTTATGGGTGAAAAACCACTGACATGAAGAATTTTCTTGAAATAGATGTGGCACCAGTATGTTCTGCATGCATGCCCCGCCAGGTGAGGCGGGGGACCAACTACCTCGGGATGGAGTGTTGATTTGGGGTTGCCTGGGATATGCTCTAGCCACGAAAATTGGTGGAGAGGTTAAGGCAAATGAGATCTCCAATACTCAAAAAGGGTTTGAGTAGATTCTAAACAGTTTGGGAGATATTAAAATAATTAATATTTTTAATGGAGTCCCTAAGTCTAAACTTAGGGAAAATAAAATATTAATCTGAATTAATATAAAACTGTGTTAGAATGGTCCAAAAGTCATGGATCAAGCCAGACCTAATCTGAGCCATTGATTAGGGACTTAAACTCAGCCATTGATTTGTCAACGAGAAAAGTATAAGAGGAGGCTTGAGGGTCACTTGGAGAACACACCAAGAGATCAGGTTTCGACTTTCTAAGGCTAGGTTTGCTAAGAAAGTTGAAAGAATGATCAGAGTTGCAGCTGAGGGGCAGTGAATACAGAAGCAAAGAGGCAGATATAGCACCAGGGGGGATCAATGCAGTAGTTGGAGAGAGGGATGAAGAAGAAGCCAAGGGTTCACGCAGAGCCAGACAGGAGCTGCGCAATGCCTCAGAGGGCCAGCATCGGCGACACAGAGGGCCAGAGAACTGACACAGTTGTTGGGTCTTGAAAATGTCATTCATTTCCATTACACTTTCATTATTCTGTCCATTATATCACCTCCATTTCACTACTATGTCACTACATTCATCCCACTTTCATTATCATTGGACCACATTTATGTTTTTCCAAACTTTATTAATTCTAAGCCTTTTTAAATGAATTTGTGGTTAAAAATTAGAAAATAATATGCATATGCTTATACCTAACAAGTGGGTTGAGATTGTTGACATCTGTAAGTCAAAAGGAGGCTTCTAGAAGACCCTTATGTGGCACTCGAAAGCCAAATTCGAATTTGAGTGGAATGGATCATGGGATCATGAGGATATGTGTCACGTCTCCTAATTGTATTGAAACTTTAAGAAAACATGTCTTATCAGTTCTTATTTTGACTAGGACTCTAGAGGTAGAGGGGGAGATTCATGGACTCTCATTAATGAGATGACTTCTCATCTTTCTATATAAATAGGAGATCTCTCTCCTTCATTTGTTAGTCTTAGCTTAGCTTGGCTTTTTAGTTCTTTAGCTTGGAGTTTGTAGTTCTTCTTTGATGGCTTTGGAAAGCTTTGGAGAGCTTTGTTGTACTTTGTAATTTTGAAGAATTTGAATAAAGCTATGATGTTCTCAACATGGAAGGAGATGTGAAGTAGATGTTATGGAGCACATTAGAATGAAAGGTAGAGTAGATTTTATTTTGTAATTTTGCTTTGATTTCATTCATGTATGTCATTTTATTGCTTTCAAGTTTGATAGTTTATATTTTCCATTCATGCAATTTTAATTCATGCAAGTGTGTTCAACCGGTTGATTGTAGATAAGTTTTTCTTTACATGTTCTTGTATTTGCTTATTAGTTTTTTCTCGAGCTTTTTAATGTAGTTTTTGCATTAAGTAGTGATTTGAGATTTGCTTCTCTACTGAACTTTTCAGCCTTTAAATTTCAGTTGTTACGTTTTGATTTTAGTGAGATTTGTTTGCTGCTATTAACTAGTTTATATATCAAGTTATTTATGTTATTTGATGTTATCTCCGGAGCCATGGCTTAACCCCGAAAAGCTACTTGGCAAGTTATCGGATTATAAGTGAAGTAATTTGATTTTGCTTTCATTAATCTGCAAGTAGGTAATTTAGATATCAAGTTCTTGATGTAATTTGACGTTATCTCCGGAGCCATGGCTTAACCCCAAAAAGCTACTTGGTGAGCTATCAAATTATAAGTGAAGTAATTTGATTTTGCTTTCATTAATATGCAAGTAGGTAATTTAGATATCAAATTCTTCATGTTATTTGACGTTATCTCCAGAGCCATGGCTTAACCCCAAAAAGCTACTTGGCGAGATACCAGATTATAAGTGAAGTGATTTGATTTTACTTTCATTCTGCAAGTAGGTAGTTTAGATATCAAGTTCTTCATGTTATTTGATGTTATCTTCGGAGCCATGGCTTCACCTTGAAAAGCTACTTGGCGAGCTATCAGATTATAAGTGAAGTAATTTGATTTTGCTTTAATTAATCTGCAAGAAGGTAATTTAGATATCAATTCTTCATGTTATTTGATGTTATCTCTGATTCCATGCCTTAACCCCGAAAAGCTACTTGGTGAGCTATCGGATTATAAGTGAAGAAAATTAATCTTGCTTTCGTTAGTCTACAATTTTTTGTTTGTTTGAGTGCAATAGTTTAGATTTTATTTCTGTAATTAAATGGGAAGTAGAGACAGTGATTTCATAATTAGTATTTCATCTTTTCTTTGATTCAAGTAGCTGCATATTTACACTTTTGTTCAAGTATTGATTTTATCAATAGTATGTTTTGAGATCTTTTGAAGTGCTAAGTTTTGGAAGTTACTATAATGGACATAAACCTTATCTTGAAATCTACATCCATCCTTGACCTTCAAAAGTATTCTTAAGACCTTAGAATAGGATTTCCATTTGTCTTAAACACTTTAGAAAACCAACAAGAAAAAAACCCCAAAAACAATATAAACTATAAAATAACGAAGTAAGAAAAATGTTAACTAAGCACATATGGTGCACCACACTTCATCAGTTTACGATACCCAGATTGATAATTTATGTAGAGCAATTTAAGATGTTAAATTGACTAGACATTTTGGTGCCATTGTCGGGGAAGTACAATTAGGAGACCTTATTTCTTACATCTAAAAAAAAAAAAAAAAATCTTGAGTATGCTCTCTCCTGCACTTTATGTGATCTAGAAGATCAAAAAAAGAGTTGTTATGTAAAAAAAAAAGCAATGGTTATCCCTAATTCCAGTTTCTACTATGGCCTCAATAGAAAATTTGCATTCCTATTTGAGCTTTGGCCTTGAAACAAACCTGTAAAAATCATTAAAAAAAATATAAACCTGCAATGTAAACAATTCTCCCATTTTTATTGCATCTTGAAATTTCCTCTGTTCTTTGGCTTTAACCTCAAATTTGAAAGTTGTGGGATTATTTTGAGCTGTGAAGAGCAAAAGCAATAAAATAGTAGATCATCACCTTCATAGCTTCTGTTAGACATGCACAAAAATCAACAACTGTAGATGAATCAAGGTTCAATTAACC
>APFE030610364.1:0-42833 GCA_000404065.3 Pinus taeda
ACATGTATATCATGAGGCATGGTTGATTGACTCAGGTGCATCCTTTCACTTCACTCCCCATAGAGAGTGGTTCTGCGAGTATGACAAATATGATGGTGGTGATGTCTTCTTAGGGAATGATAGGAAGGCTAGAATCATTGGTCATGGAAAAATAAAGTTGAAGTTGCAAGCTGGAATGGTTATAACACTTCTGAGTGTTCTGCATATTCATGTATTGGCCAAAAACCTGATTTTCGTAAGCAAGTTGGATGATGCAGGTGTAAAACAGTGTTCGAGAAAGATACCTGCAAGATGGTTCGGGGAGCACTGGTATTGATGTGGGGAGTTTGGATTGGAACTTTGTACAAGTTGCAAGGTAGCACTATTATTGATGGGTGCAACAGTTTTGTGGTTCCTAAAAGAGGAGCAAAAAATCTAGTGGTCTCTGGAGAGAAGACCATGTTGTGGCATCAAACACTTGGACATATTGGAGAGAAGGGCCTTCAAATACTTCATGGTAAAGTTATGGTACAAGGTATGAGTAATAGCTCTCTGAATTTTTATTTCTGTGAAAATTGTGTATATGGGAAGCAGAATTGGGTGAGTTTCCCCTCTGGTGGTAAGAGGGCGAAACAGATATTAGAGCTTGTGCACAATGATGTGTTTGGACCTGTGAAGGTTCCATCACTGGGTAAGTATGTGCACTATGTATCATTTATAGATGACTTCTCAAGGAATACATGGATATATTTCCTTAAGAAGAAATTTGAAGTCTTTGACGAGTTTAAAAAATTTAAGGCTCTAGTGGAAAACCAGACAGAGAAGAAGATAAAGGTGTTGAGGACAGATAACGGTGGAGAGTTTTGCTGTAAGGAATTTGAAGAATTCTGTAAGAAGTGTGGTATAGCATGGAAGAAGACTAATCCATACACACTTGATCAAAATGGAGTTGCAGAAAGAATGAACAAGACGTTGATGGAAAAGGAAAGAAGCATGCTCAGTGGTGCCAAGTTAGGACAAGAATTCTGGGCAGAGGCAATAGAGGCAGCATGTTACCTATTCAACAGATCACCTTCATCAACGTTGGAGGATAAGACTCCACAAGAGGTGTGGACTGGTAAGAAACCCTCTCTTTCACATCTGAGGGTATTTGGATGTGATTCATATGTACATGTTCCAAAGGAGAAACGAACCAAGTTGGATAGTAAATCTAAAAAGTGCATCTTTATTGGGTATAAGGATGGTTTAAAGGGTTATAAGATTTGGAACTAGTAACAAGGAAGGTTGTGTACAGCGAAGATGTGGTGTTTAGAGAGGTGAAAGATGTTATTAAACATGAAGTCCAACCAAAGGAACTTGAGAAGATAGAGTTTGAGCTTAAGGAGGAAGAATCAGACTCTACAACAGAGGAGGAATCAGAAGACGAAGAGCCACAAACTCTGGGTGTGAGAATATTAGTGCGAGAAAGAAGGAAGCCAGAAAGGTATAGTCCATCTGATTTCTGTTCAAATTTTGCTTTATCTTTTACTGATGATGATCCCAGAACTGTGAAGGAATCAATAGATTCAAAGGATTTGCAAACTCTAGAAAGAGGCCATGATTGATGAAATGGCATCTTTGCACAAAAATGAGGCTTGGGATCTGGTGGAGTTGCCGGCTGGAAGGAAACCCATTGGCAGCAAATGGGTGTTCAAGAAGAAGACAAATGTAGAAGGAAAGGTGGAGAAATACAAAGCTCGGTTGGTAGCAAAAGTTTATTTCCAGGTGCCAGGAATTGATATTGGTGATATTTTTTCTCTTGTTGCCAAGGTAGCTTCTATTAAATTACTTTTATCTATTTTTGTTGCTTTTGACTTTGAGGTAGAATAGATGGATGTGAATACAACATTTCTTCACGGGGATCTGGAAGAGGAGATCTACATGAAGCAACCTGAAGGTTTTGTGGTGAAGGGTAAGAAAGAAATGGTATGCAAGTTAAAGAAGTCTATGTATGGGTTAAGACAGTCGCCAAGGATGTGGTATTAGAAATTTGATACATTTATACGGGAACTTGGCTTCACCAGAAGCAAAGCAGATCACTTTGTGTATTTTAAATTAATTGGTGTCCGCGTTATTTATTTGGTCTTGTATGTGGATAATATGTTTTTGGTCGAAAATGACAAAGAAATTATACAGGATTTGAAGACCCAATTGTCCTCCAAATTCGACATGAAAGATCTTGGTGCTGTAAACTATATTTTGGGCATGGAAATTAAAAGAGACTAGGAAAAGAGGAAGCTCTGGTTAAACCAGAGGAAGTATGTCGAGACAATACTACAGAGGTTTAATATGTAGGATATTAAACTGATGAAGGTTCCTATTCCTGTAGGTGTGAGGTTATTTGTTGAACAGTGTCCCAAGACACAAGAAGAGGAAGAGGACATGTCTCGTGTTCCATATGCAAGTGCAGTCGGTAGCTTGATGTATGCAATGGTCTGTACTAGACCAGACATTGCACATGTAGTGGGAGTATTGAGAAGGTTTATGTCAAAACCAGAGAAGGAGTACTGGACAGCAGTGAAGTGGGTTTTCATGTATTTGCGTGGCAATAGTGATTATGGTTTGTGCTACCAAGGAAGACCAGGATTGGACAGAGTGTTGGATATTTGTGGCTTTGTTGATGCAAACTAGGTTGGAGATCTGGATTAGAGAAGATCTACAAGTGGGTATGTGTTTAACCTATTTAGAGGTGCAGTCAATTGGATGAGTAAGAAACAATCTGTAGTGGCACTATCAACTATCAACTACAGAGGCAGCCACTCATGGAAGCAAGGAAGTCGTTTGGTTGCAGAGATTGTGTTCAAGTATGGGGTTGGTATAGGGAGCTATAAGGATATACTGTGACAGCCAAAGTGCAATTTTCTTGGCAAAGAACCCTGCATATCATTCAAATACAAAGCACATTGATGTTTAGAATCACTTTGTGAGGGATATGATAGAAGACAAAAAGGTGTTGTTGGTAAAGGTGGACACTTTAAAGAATACTGCAGATGCATTGACAAAATTTGTGAGTTCTGAGAAGTTCTCTTGGTGTAGAGAAACAATGGGCATTGAAAGTCTATATAAATTACTAAGCTCTCTTTTGGCCCCCTGTGGAATGAAAACAACAGTGGGAGAATGCCGGGTTGTGTTATATTCTTTCCACGACTAACCCACGTAGTTAACCGAGGGGGTTAGAGGGGGGGTGTAGGCCCCCCTTCATTGCGCCGATTGTGTAGCGGGGGGGTCACAGGGGGTTTTAGGGGTGCAGGTAACCCCTCTCTATGGAGTTTGGTGTAGTGTCCGAGAAAATTTTATTTTTGGACCCTATATTAGGTTGGGCGGACCTACTTATGGTTTTGGATGCGATGGTTTTCGATCCATGGTATTGGATGCTTCGGCATGTATAAATATGTATTGTAACATTAAAAGGAACATAATTAAAAATCAAGTTGGTAGTCCCGGTTTTGGGATCCAGGGGAAAATCTTTGTGTATATGTGTTTTATGTGTTATGCTCTCGCATTGTTTATTTATGTGTTTTAGAATTCGTATGCAGGTAATTTTTGTACGGTTTTTAAAACCTACAATGATGGAACTACTCAAAAAATGTAAATATCAAGAGGTTGGATAATAATACCATTCATTGCATATGTTCCACAGGCAAGGGTAAAACAACCAAGTAAAAACGTATGATCGGCCAAAGCAATGGTGACAATGGAAACGAAAAAACCAAGGCTCATCTAGAAAAAACAGGGTGATAAAACGGAAATCACGGGAGGTAAAAAAGGAAATGGTTTCATTTTTACAAAATCTTGAAACATGGGAAACTATGCTTGAGGATACTTGAAAATGGTTTCATTTTTTCACAAGCTTGAAACATGAGAAAAAGCTATGCTTGGATTTGGTTTCATTTTTACACAAGCTTGAAATGGAGACAAACCATGCTTGGATTCGGTTTCATTTTTACACAAGCTTGAAACAAAGATAAACTATGCTTGAGATGAGTTTGCATGCCCCCAACGTAATGACTCAATTCGAGGTACATGCCCCCCAAGCTTCACTTACGAGATCAATTGAAATACTAGATAGGGATTTTACGAGATCTAATCAAATACTCGAAATGGAAGGGGGATTGTTTCATTTTTAAAGGAGATTGACACAGGAAAATAACCATGCTCATGACACCTTGTTTCATTTTTTAACGAGATTGACACAAGTAAAGGAACTATTCTCAGACACCTTGTTTCATTTTTAAATGAGGTTGATGTAGTAAAAGAACTATCCTCATGGGGACCTATTCCATTTTTTAACAAAGTTGACATATTAAAAGAACTATCATCATGGGACCTATTTCATTTTTTTAAAAGGTTTGCATAGTGAAAGAAATATCCTCATGACACCTATTTCATTTTTTAACGAGGTTGACATGGTAAAATAACTATCCTCATGACACTTATTTCATTTTTTAACAAGGTTGACATAATAAAAGAACTATCCTCATGACACCTATTTAATTTTTTAACTAGGTTGACATAGTAAAAGAACTATCCTCATGACACCTATTTCATTTTTTAACAAGGTTGACATAGTAAAATAACTATCCTCATGACACCTATTTCAGTTCTTAACGAGGTTGACATGGTAAAATAACTATCCTCATGACACCTTAATCACGGCCTATAAGAGGTCATAGCTTCCAAGAGGTTCTCATAAGATGGGAGAACAACGCTCTCGAAGGGATACATGTCAAGGGATCTAAATAAAAGATCAGGTTCCAATGCCCCCAGTACATGACGCATTGTATCACTTACTAGATCATCAGTAGACACGAGCATGGAACAGGTGGCCACATAATTAACCTGTGGCTGGGGTGATACCACTTGCATACAAGGACCATTTAGGGAATATGGTTTATCGGGAGTTAAATTAGGAACAACGATCGAAATTTGATCAATGGCCACAATTCTTCCTTCATGTGGGAAACGTATCACACAAAAAAAAAAAGAGACAAGAGCTCCCATGACATAAACATAGTCACGACCGAGGATTAAATAAAAATCCAAAGGGCTTTGGAAAACCATCATGTCAAGATAGACAATTTTTCCTCCCAAAGTAATAGGAAACTTAGGAAGGATCCCTAATGGTTTACTTGTTCCTCTGTTAAAAGCCAACAAATTCTGGGTAATAGGCACAAGTTGTGGAGAACCTAAAGCCTTTCCAAGTAGTTGAAGACAAAATACTAACAGATGCGCCTCCATATATGATCGTGCTAGGTATGGGTATATTATAAACCTGTACCATGATCTAAAAGGGCACATAGGGAGGAAGATGATATCCTGCCAGTCGACTCCAATCAAAGAAAGTGACTAAAATACATGGAGAGGGTGCCATAGGAATGGGATAATTTCCCTCTTGTGTTATGAAAACAGGAGGATCGCCCCCCTGTATTGTGGGAACGATAGGATTTCCCTCCAATTCATTAGAATATGACGAAACAAGAAGAACATGAGCAGTATGAGGTTCACTCTCTATAGGAAAGGTGTGATCACTTGAAGATGGAATCAGGTCAAACATTTCCTCAACCAATGGTTGGTCGGAAATGGACTCATGATATTCATTTTCAGAGAGAATGAGATCGACCAAATATGAGTTCTGATCAATCACTTGATCAACTAGTGGAGGATCAATGGAAATCTTCTGATAACCAGTCGAAAAGATGAGGTTGAGAAGTGATAAGGTTATCCAACACTTTTGAGGCTTCATCCATATGAGGAAAAAGGTGAATAGGATGATTTCCTACACATAACCTATAGGGAAATTTGATTTTTCCATTTTTCCCATGGGTTTTACTGTCATTAGTTGAAGGTTTATCAGCAACATGATCTCTAGAGGTTGATGAAAAAGGTCGATGTGAACCTGTGGACCACGCTTCTAATATCCTCGGAACACCAGGAAATTCTCGAAGAATGTGGTCACCCTTACAAATCTTGCAAGAGAATTTCACTTTACGGGGTTGATTGGAAGATTTTTCAACATCAGTTGCATATGTATCAATGGTCGCTTGGTTGGCCTTATTTTTCTTCTTCTTAATCTTCATTTTCTTCTTCTCTGTATCCACCTAGTTACTATCTTGTTGGATTTCACCAGACAAGGAGGAAGAAGAGGAAGAAGACCAAATAGGCAAAGAAGGTAAAGACTCAAATTTATGCTCAACTGGAGGTTGCTACTGTTCAGGTGGAGGAGAGCCTGGTTGAGGAGCAGTTTGGACATTCGAAACCATAGGGGTCGAAAATAACCAAACTGGAAAACCAATGGTAAAACTAGGAAGGGACAACGTTGCCATATAGGGAGAACCAACATTTCCAAAAGAAGGAAAAGGACCAAGATTCTCGTCAGATGGGTTTCATAGGCTGGTGAACTCGAGAACTATTTCCATTAGTTTCAAAATAACATATACTAAGGATTATTTCCACATGAAGGATTTTTTTTTGCGATCAATTGATTGATTTTATAACTTAACAAAAATAAATCAAAAAGGGGTAACTAGGCATAAAGTTTTACCAAGTAACCGTGAACTGCAATATACACCTTGGCGAACCAAGGACTTAACGTACGACAACCAATATCCCTAAATGTTGTGTTTGGTGTATCACGGCATACAAGGCAGTAAACTCGGTTGCATGTGGATGGATAACAACCTATTAGGGACTCCCAAAATATATGCGACGGCATGTGGGAGTGCAGTCCATAGTAGTGTTGTCTAATGTGTAATCGTTCGATGAGAGTGTTCCCATATACTTACCATGTGTGGAGCACATCTGATATAACTAAAAGTATTGGATAACAATCCTATACACTTTCATACATGGAACGGATTTCACCCCCGGGATGAAACACTGGAAAATAATGACAGCTCTTACATTTAACGACGTTGAAACACGTCTCTAGCCTAGACCTCTAAATGTTTTTCGTTAATGACAAATTCTCCTTAGGTTAATTGAGGTAAATTTTAACATTGACCTTGGATTAAGTTTCAGTTTTAAGGCTCAAAGATCAATGTCACCTAAACACGCCTATGATGAAACTAATATGAGAAAAGAAAATTCTTTTCATTTCGATGAAATTTATCTAGTGTAGGGAAAAAATGAAAACATTGATGAAACAATCAAGTATGCAACAAACAAAGCTTCCTATCTAGAATTTTCGCTTGCATTATTCCAATGCACCTACCAAGAGTAAAATGAATTTTTTTTTTTTACTTTCCTTCTCAATGGATGAAAATTCACTTTTCAGTTTTCAACACTAAGCAATGTAATGTATGCTCAATGATAATCCCAAAAATGACTTTTCAATGCAATATAATCTAATGCAATTTAAAAAGTAAACTTTGAGATGAAAGATAAGCAAATGAAAATGTGATTTCTCTTATGGTTATCAAACGAACTAATAATGCTTTAATCAACAGCAAATCAGTATTCCTTCCACACATACAAGCAACAAATAGTAAATTCAATTGACCCAATAACTAAAGACTCAACCAAAATTCACTTTCACTACTTCAAACAATGGGATGTGATTTTGAAAACCAATAATAAATCAACAAAAATAATGGAAAATTATATGCACATGGAGCAAGAGAACACTTCAAAGATCAAGACACACTAGACCTTTCTAATAAAAACCCTAAAAAAATCTCATTTTTGGACCAGCGCTACTTTTATGGTAAAATTCCGCGTTGGTAAGGCTTTTATGGTCAAACTCATGCTTTCATCGCTACTTTTATGGTCAAAATTACAAGGTCTTTATCATGACTATAATGAGAAAAATCGGTGTTGACAGCGTGACTATTTCCGATAAAAAGCGCATCGAGTGAGAAAGACTTAGGAATATAAGGAGAAATCTAAAGAGATATCTAGACTTGACACTCTAAATAATGTACTACTCAGAATGCAAACCCAAAATGACCCTAAATCACATATCACAAGGAGTTTGGTCAAACTAATCAAAAATACCAAACACAAAAAGGAGGTTGAAAGGGTTATAGGCTCCCCAGTGGAGTCGTGAATTTGTTAACTAGGCAATCCCTTCTACGGATAGAAGCGATCCCTCTAATCCATTGAGTGGATCTAGTAACAACCGAAACAAATACATGCAAAACTCTCCTAGTTTGAATCGTAATGATATAAGAGAGGAAATATGGCCTACCTCACTCTTATTCGATCACTTTTCGATGTCGATCTCGATCTCCTCACTTCCAAGCTTGATCCTTGTTGTTTTATTGCGAACGAATACCTGCAAGAGATATCAAACAAAGACAACAAAGGAAAAACATAGAATATACATTCTAATGTAAACCATAAGACAAATCAAGGAGCATCATACTAAGCAAGTAGTCATTTACACGCTTATGGAAAGTAAGCATGCCTTGTATTAATAATAAACAAAAGAGGGAAGCATACAACCACTGCCTTGATGTTGGAAGCCTCCTTCAGGATGGGTTTCCAAGTCCAAGCCAAGACTTCTCAAGCTCTCCTTTCTCATTCACAAATTAGCAGCAATTAGGCACAATTTCATAGCAACATGACCAATCTAGTTTGACAACCATTTGAGGGTATAAGGGAATGTATTTATAGGGAAGGAGAGGGAGTTAGGGGTCCAAAAAAGGGGGAAGAAGGTCCACATATTAAGGGGAAGATCCCTAAAGGTAGGATCAAGGACTCAAAATGGGAGAACTCGACCATATCCTTACTGAACAATAACCAACTCACCATTCTCGAGGCTTCTAGTAATAGAAGCTTCTGCTCCATTTTTGGAGAAACTACTTTAAGAGGATTAGCGCAAATTTTCCTATCCAAAGTCATGTTGCAAACACTAATCACTAGTTATATCAAAGGGTACTAGCACGGGTTTCCCTGCTAAAAGTAGCATTGGGATTGAAAATAGGGTTTTTTTACAATCTCTTTCAGAATTACTTCAAGGCATTTCTTCTTCTCTTCTTCACGGAGGCTGTGATCAATGTTTTTCATGGTGACTTCATTGACATCATTTGTCGCTTTGCAACATTTTTGGCAAAGTTTGATAGCTCAAGGTATGAGACAGGGAGTGCGACAAATTACTATATAACACCTCAGCCTCCTCTCCCTATTGAAAAGTAACTAGGTTTGGTCTTCATAATGACATGTGTAATTGTGATTTTATGTAATAAATGAAAAGAATAAAAATAAAACTATTATTATAATGCTTGTCTCATGGATTTCATGAGAAAGGAATTTTATTTTTAGTATGACTCCCATTCTGAGTCCTTAGAATTGGTCATAAATTCAAATTGAGTCAATGTCATGTATGAAGGACCCTCTTGGGTATGTTACGCATTTGTATGAGTCATTAAATAAGTATAAAATCCCTCCAAGACAAGCACAATACCACTCCTGCAAGTAAGCTTCAATATTGAATTAATTAACTCCTCGAAAAAGACATGTCGTCTCAAGCTCTTTCATGTCTGCTAATTATAGAGGAAAACCATTATAAATAGTCAACTCAGCCTAAGTTCAAAGCACATAATTTTAGAGATAATTTGTTCTAGTTCTAAAGTGAACAGGAAGTGCAAAGATCAGTGAAAGGGTCTAGAAAACAATCCTAATAACCAGCGAAGTGAAGCAAAGGGAGAGTGAGAAATGTGGTAATATTTGGATCTATTTAAGGGCCTATTTTGAGACACACATGTGAAGAAAGAGAAGGTTTTTTGTTGCAATAAGAACTAGTCCACTAAGGCAGATGAGCTGGAAGAAGGTCAAGTCTGGAAGGGAGGTCGAGATAAGAGTTGGAAGAAGTTCAAGTCTAGAAGAGAGGCAGAGACAAGAGTTGGAAGAAGGTAAAGTCTAGAAGGAAGGTCGAGATAAGAAGAAGGCCAGACTTGAAGGGAGGTCGAAGGTTTGAAGCAGAAGGAGTTTGAAGTGGAAGAGAAGCTGAGAAAAGGAAAGAAGCAAAAGGTTGACTAAGGATCTCATCAAGGGAGCTTTTGTCTTGGTCTTGGAGTGGCAAGAAGGTCAAGGGTCTTGGTCTTGGTATTTGTCAATTGGAATCTCTATAAGAAGAAGAATTTGTTTGGGTTTTCCTCTCAAAAAGTGAGAGGTTTTGGCCCTCCCTGATAGCCTATATTTTGTGTCTATTTTCTCTTTATGGTTTATGCATTGGTAATTGTTTGATGAAGAAGAACACTAATAACCTAAGTAAAAGAAAATCCTAATCTAAAGAAGTAAAAAGCACTCACAAGAAGTTACTAATAGAAGGGAAATCACATCATTGTTATGCTCTATATTTCTCAACATGGTATCAGATCTAAGGTTACAAATTCAAGGAAGGGCATCTTATCAAAGGATACTCAAGGATCAAATATCGAGGAAGGAATCAATGCAAAGATCATCTTTAAGACAAGATCTACAAAGGAAGCATTATAGCCCTAGATCAAAGAAGGAGCCTACAAAGAATTCTTGGGATCATCATCAAGAAAAGAAGGCCAAATTGAAGAGATCTATGAATCAAGGTCCTTACCATTGAATACATCACCAAGAAATCATCATTGATCTTCATCAAAGGATCCAAAGAGATCTCACTCTCTATGGGATCAAGGATCACTCTTGAAGAAAAATACCTTCATCAAGGAGAATTTTTCTACTCTATATCAACATCAAGGAAGCAGCAATAAGAGAGGAGCATCCTATCAAGTAAGTATATGACCTTATCTGAATCTGTCAAAATGTATTTTTGCGAGGAAAGCAACAAATTGGTTGGGGCTTCAAAATATCTTGCATGGAATAAAAGGACATATCTAAATCTCATTGAAAATGAGGTCATGGATCATGTAAAAGGATTTATCATCAAACCAGGAGAAGGAGATGCTCAAGAACTTGAAAAGTATGTGAAATGGTAAATTAGTGCTCAAAATATTTTCATTGAATCCATCAAAGATCCCCTCATCCCATATGTATCTAAACTCGAAACTTCAAAAGAAATTTATAACAAACAGGTAGAGTTGTATTTTGTAAGAATTGTTGGAGAAGTCACCTCATTAAGGAAAGAACTCTACAAGTCGAAGATGTCTATGGAATATGGAATAGCCTCATACTTTATGAGGATATATGAGATCCAGGATCAAGTACAATATCTGGGATAAGTCATGTATGATAGTGAAATGACTATAGTTGTATTAAATGCATTATTGGAGGAGTGGGGTCACTTTACTTCAATTATTTATTGGAATAAAGAAGTTACTCCATTCCAGGATCTATGGTCACTATGCAAGATTGAAGAATCTAGACTAAAGGCCAAATCTGATGTGGGAGCAGGTGAGCAAAGTCAAGCTTATGATGCAATGACAAGAAGAAAGGGAAAATTTGGAAAGGATGGCTCTTGGAAAAAGAAAAGGGGCATGTCTAAAATTCAATGATATGGGTGTAATATGGGCACTAAAAAGGAGATTTTCCTAAGGTCAAGAAGGACAACAAAAGAAGAAGAGAAGAAACCCATATCACCAAATAAGTAGAGGAAGTTGAAAAGAAGAAGTCCAAGAAAGTGGAAGTATGAGATCTTTATTACTAAGATAGTCTTCCTCACCTAAGTTCTTCTCAAATTCCTAAGTATCATGTTATAATATATGGCTGTCATGATTCACTAATGGGATGCATCAAGGCATCATAGAAGAATTGAAATAAAGGGATCGGTACATCATCATAGAGAAGCATGAAAGATTGTTAGAATCTATGGAATTCAAAGATATAGCTCTTGAGAATCTCATTGGAAACATAAGTGGAAAGGTCATATAGTACAAGGTTCATCATACATCTATAAAAAGGAAACATTTGTTGATGGGGATACTTTAGATCCTCAAGATTCTCTAATGGAACCTTCATTGAAAGGTTCATTGATCATGAGGAGAAGCAAGTGTTTCATCAAGAACTCCAAAATTGTGGAATTCATGGGATGGTGATATGATGACATAAAAGTGAAGCGGATCAAGGGATTGAAGCTCTTTCAATCAAGGAAGATGCCGCAAGAACTTTGGATGACCCAAAGAAAAAATGAGGTATGTATGCTTACATTTGATATAATGGAAGTCATGTCATATGGTTGCGGGCATCATGAACCAATGCTCTATCTTAAGAGTATGATCAAAAGAAAGGATCCCCTCCCTCAAATGGATGCAGGAATGCATGGATCACACATTCACTAGATGAAATCAACATAATATGTTCTGATATGAAGTATGAGGTGCTTGACTACAATTGAGGAACTCTGATTGGAAGCTCCTGGGAAAGTAATGTGTGAAGAAAGGAAGGAATATACCATGGAATATGAAACCATGGTAAAGGAAATCAACATCCGAAAGACCAAGAAAACTTGACTAGGATATCTCCATGGAAGATATGAAGATTCTGATGGAGTCAGAAAAAGAAAGAGACACTTAACAATATTTCTATCTTTCGGAGATGTGTCGATATGTATGCAGGATATTGATGCAAATTGGAAGATGTCATGATGAAAGTCCATCACAAAGGTAATGTTGATTTTAATGTTCATTCCTTTATTTTTTAATATCTAGATGGGTTTATGCAAGGGTGCCAAGGGAATATCTATGGATTTCGTCCACCATGGATTCACATTTAGTAGGATGAAATATCCTTAAGTAATGATATGATAATCACCCTATGAGTGATCTCGGTTAAGAATTATTAAATGGAGGTATTACAGACTCATGTGTTGGTGTGTGTGTCTAGGTTATTTAAGAAACGGATCAATCAGATTGCAAATACATAGACACTTGAAAATGGAAGACAGCAGAGAAACACAGTAAGAAAATATAAGAACACAAGAAATTAATAAGGAGTTCACCCTATCCTCCAAGGCTACATCTCCGGTCCAACTTTCAGTGGTGGCCTTCTTTATTGTGTCTTAAAGCAGAGAATTACAAAGAAGGAGCTCAATATGAGTCTCCTGTCACAAGATAGCTTGGCAGGGTGGTTCTTGGATTCCCCAAGCCACTAGAGTACACAGACTCTTGTCCTTACCAAATTTTTGACCTCTTGGGTCTACAATGGAAGGAGCCCAATGTGGTGCTCGGTCCTGACAGATCCCTCTCAGGGATGGCTCAAATTTCTCAAGCCCTCTGGTGCTCGAAGCTCCCTTTGGTCAGCTCGGCCCTCTGTCTTCTCACTGCTTTTTGCTCTCTCTGTCTACTTTATCTGTTCTTCTGTTGTGTGTGTGTCGCTTCTGCTGGTCTATGCATGGCTTTAAATCCACTCAAGCTCATGGTTGTTTGATTCCTCTTCCAACTCCATCAGGTCACCTGCTACAGCTTCGCTTGGAGTTCCCTGTCTTGGCGTCATCATCGGACTCACGAGGAGCAGCCAGTTGTCCTCCTGTGAACTGTGCCAGCTTGCTTCGTCGGTTTGGTTCTTTAGTTACGTCATGGAATGAGTTATCCGCCACCTTGGCGGTCAAAGTGGACCTCAAATTCTTTTAAATCGTGGCTTAATCGCTCGTTACATCTAATCTTTTTGTCGGGTGCTATATCAATCGTTAGATCTGAATCCCCCAGATCCAACGCCATCTGCTCATTTCGCGTGGTTGACTTGCTTGACTGTTAGCACGCGATGAGCGGCGGTTTTCTCTCTCCTCCGCTTGCCACTCGTCAAGCGTTGAGTGGAATTGCTCCGTTTTCACCAAATCTACATACCGCCCAAGGATGCCCCCGATGAATACCGTCGGTTTTTAGAGCATGGGTCCCACCTTAACCTTTAGCCTTTTTCCCCATGATTTTCCCAGCTCCCATGCGACTAAGCGCTCGGGGCCCCTCCTTTACGAGGGTTTTTTCCCATAATTGTGCATCAAAAACTCCCTCCGGTTCTTGATTCGGGCTTCCCAGGGGATAATTTTGCCTCCTACACAGTCTCCATCAGTCTCGGTCAGCGCGCTTTGACCGAGGTCCTCGTCATTCCACGCTGGCTGCCAACTGCCACTGGTTTAGAGGTGTTTTTGATCGCTTCCCTCAATTCTTTGAAGTCTATCCCGACCTAGTACAGCCATGGTTCTTTTGATTATTCTTTATGGATCCAATTCAGATCAAGTAAACATGGCATGAAGAAAGTAGCATAGCATAAATAAAGGCCAGATGCAGACTGGTGAATCACTTTCTATGATGACATGGTTGACTCGTGGATGAAAGTGATGGATGTTCGATGCCCTATGTATAAGTCTCAAACATGAAGACTCCTAAATAACGAAAATAAATTCATGACATCATAAGGAGGAGTTCTTCAAGCATTTGGTTGTCCCATCATCTTCGCCTAAGGAGCTATTGTAGGCCCCTAATTAAAAGGGAGCCTGTGTTGATTTCAGGTAGCATCGGATGTGCTCTAAGCATCAAATTTTGCAAGGAGGCTTAGACACATGAATTCTCCAATATCCAAAAATCGTTTTGGGAAATTCCACCCAGAGATAGCTTTATTAAAATAATTAATTATTTTTAATGGACACTAAGTCTAAACTTAGGAAATTAAAATAATTAATGGATATTAATCTAAAATGTGGGTGTATCTTCTGAAGAAGGCAGAGATCAAGTCAACATGAGCATATCCATTTATTATAATCTAATCTGGGTCATTGATTGATCAACGAGAGGATTATAAGAGAATGCTTGATGGGCACTTGGAGAACACACAGAGATTTGATCAGTCAGATCGAATTGTTGAGGCTAGAGCAGCGTAGTGATTTCGTGGTGATCACACAGAGAGGTGCAGAGATAGTTTTGGTTGGAGAATCATGCAGAGAGGGGCAGAGATATTTTTGGTTGGAGAATATTATCCTGAGCCAAGAATATGCAGCATAGAGGTAGTGAAGATGTAAAGGAGGAAACATAATGCCCAGTGAAGGTGACGCATAGCCACAAAGGACTCGGGCAGAGTAGTGCAGAAGTCTGAAATTTAGCTGGGAGTTCGATGTTCTGAGCCAAGAGGGTTGAAGTCGAGGCTCTTGAGGTTAAACTGATCCAGTAGAGGAAGTGGCACAGTTCCTCAAAGGTAGTGATGCAACCCCACGCAATGATTGCATAGGGATAGCGCAGAGGAAGTCAGGAACTCATTGTTTCAATTATTGGATTAGTCGTGACTATTGGGTTGTGTTATATTCTTTCCACATAGTTAACAAGGGGTTTGAGGGGTACCCGTAACCCCACTTTATGGGGTCCAGGGCAGCGCCCCGGAAAATTTTGGTTTTGGACCCTATGTTAGGTTGGGCGGACCCCACCTATGGTTTGTGCATGATTTCGCACATGTTTTTTGGACGCGATGGTTTTCAGTCCATGGTTTTGGACGCGATGGTTTTTCGGTCCATGGTATTGGATGCTTCGGCATGTATAAATATGTAGAGTAACATTGGAAGGAACATAATGAAAAATCAAGCTGGTAGTCCCGGTTTTGGGATCCGGGGAAAAATCTCTGTGCATATGTGTTTTAATGTGTTATGCTCTCGCATTGTTTATTTTTCTGTGATTTAGAATTCGTATGCAGGTAATTTATGTATGGGGTTAAAACCTACAGGGACTTGCAGTGTAGAGTGAGGTAATATCACTAATTTCTTCTGTCGAGTGATATTCTTTGTACTAGACAGCCAGCAAGGCATCTAGATTTTGTATTCAGAAATTACTACTGCATAATAACAAAACCCTTAGATCTGTTGCACCGGTTTTCCCACACTAGGTTTTTTTGGGGACATTTGTCCAAAAATATTTTTCATTGCGTTGTATATTTTTCTGTTCAAATTTATTTTTTCAGCATATTATTTTAAATAGTGGACGTTTCAGCTGTATTTACTTCAATATTTACCATAGAACATAGTAAATAACTTGTATTGGTTAACAATTAGGAGAAGTAACATCAGTTTGTTGTAGTAGCAATTCTGGGTTTAATAATTTTCACAACCTAGAAACAAGTTTCTTACTTGGAAGAAACTTGGAAAATCCTAAGCCAAGACGAAGATTAGGTACATTACTTTTGTAGGAATGCTACATTCCTTTATTGGAATAGATATGTCCTTCCTAATTAAGACGGAGAGATAGACACATCATTCGTGTCTTCACTTGGGAAGACATAATGGAGGATTGGGTAAGCATATGGAATTCGGTTCTCTTTGAAGATGTATTAGGGCATCCAAGATAAGAGTAATCATTGAGGACTGATATTCTTTGAGGACTGGGAATCCAAGATAAGAATAGTCCTGGTGTAACACACCCTAAGAACCCAGGTGGGGTATGTTCCGAGAGAGACAATGATGAGGGTGTCTATACATCATTAGTCTCGCCAGCATTGTGCTCAGATCTCGTGGAGAGATAGAGTTGTTAGCCAAGGCCTTTCTATGTGATAATGTTGATTGATATGATGCTATACAAATGGGTTACCAATATGAATCCTCTTATGAGAAATTATTCAGATTAAGAATGACCAAGTACCATTATGAATACATCCCTAGTTAATAAGGAGTGTTGAAAATTAACTAGGTTCAGTCTTCATAATGACATATGTAATTGATGAAAAGAAGAAAAATAAAAATTATTATTATAATACTTGTCTCATGGGTTTCATGTGCAAGGAATTTTATTTTTAGTATGACTCCCATTATGAGTCCTTAGGATTGGTCATAAAGTCAAATTGAGTCAATGTCATGTATGAAGGACCCTCTTGGGTATGTTACAAATTTGTATGCCATTAAATAAGTGTAAATCCCCTCCAAGACAAGCACAAGACCACTCCAACAAGTTGGCTTCAATATTGAAATAATTAACTCCTCCAAAGAGACATGTCGGCTCAATCTCTTTCATGTCAGCTAATTACAGAGGAAAACCACTATAAATAGGCAGCTCGGCCTAAGTTCAGAGCACATAATTTCATAGATAATTTGGTCTAGTTCTGAAGTGAACAAGAAGTGTGAATATTAACGAAAGGGTCTAGAAAACAATCCTAATAACCAGCGAAGTGAAGCAAAGGGAGAGCGAGATCTGTGGTAATATTTAGATCTGTTTTAGGGCCTATTTTGAGACACACATGTGAAGAAAGAGAAGGAATGTTGTTGTAGTAAGAACCAGTCCACTTAGGCAGATGTGTTGAAAGAAGGTCAAGTCTAGAAGGGAGGTCGAGACAAGAGTTGGAAGAAGGTCAAGTTTAGAAGGAAGGTCGAGATAAGAAGAAGGGTAGTCTAGAAGGGAGGTTGAAGGTTTGAAGAAGAACAAGGTCGAAGTGCAAAAGAAGTCGAGAAAAGGAAAGAAGAAGAAGATTGACTAAGGATATCATCAAGGGACCTTGTGTCTTGGTCTTGGAGTGGAAAGCAGGTCAAGGTTCTTGGTCTTGGTATTCGTTAATTGGAATCTCTATTAGAAGAAGAATTTGTTCGGGTTTTCTTCTCAAAGAGTGAGAGGTTTTGGCCCTACATGATAGCTTATATTTTGTGCCTCTTGTCCCTTTATGGTTTATTAATTGGTAGTTGTTTTATGAATAAGAAAACTAATAACCTAAGTAAAAGAATATCCTAATCTAAAGAACTAAAAATAACTCACAAGCAGTTACTATTAGAAGAGAAACCATATAATTGTTATGCCCTATATTTCTCAACACTCCCTTCATCCTCCTTCACTCCCTCTCGTCTTGTCCTTGGCTCTCTTATGGACCCTCTCTTCATTGAGCCGCAACCCTAAAAGGCCTTCCGATTGCCTCTTTTGAGGCCTCCCAAAGGTGTCACATGCCTTAGGACCTTAAAACCCTAGGTCGCAACCCCTTTTTGGGCCTTTAGGCCTCTCTTTAGCCAACGGCAGCCTCTTTGGGTTTGTCGCAAGGCCTTTTAGGCCTCTTACCCTAGTCGTAGGCCTATTGAGGCCTTTTCCTTCCCATTTTTCCTCTCTCTTGCCCTCTCTTGGCCCTAATTTGACATATGCTTATCTCTAAAAAAAAATATAGACTAATTGTGGGTGGATTTTACAGAGAAAATTGGCCTAAATATTGTTTTTTAGGTATCAAGTTATTGGAAAAAAATTTGCACAACTTGGGCTAATATACTTCAAGGCCTAAAGCCTAAAGGCTTGATCTCCTAACCCTTGTGTCCTCAGTGTTTCATTTCAGCAAGCAAATTAACTCATATCAGTGATAAAAACATCCTAATTTGCCTTGAAATTCATCTTAGAAGTTGCTTGACATATTAAGGAATAAATTGCATAAGTTGGGAAATCATAGATTGGCATGAATCTTGAAGTTTTGGCAACTAATGCTTTTGCATAATGAGTCTAATATAACATTGGTAAATTTCATATTTGAAAGGCTAATCCATCCAAATTCTTAAGTTGGGTACTTGTACTTGATAGTTGGGTTTCTCTTCATACCATTGGGCAAGTATATGCACTTTAAATTTGGTATCTAAGCTAACTTACTCATTGTTGTTATAAAATATTTTTTGTTGTCATACTAGTCATTTACTACTCATAAAAGGATCATTGGAACATAAAGTGCACAAGCGTTTTTGTAGCTCTATATGCTTGTTACTTGTTTGTAGTACTTACATTGTGTAAGTGACTAGCATTGTGACTAACGTTGTGCTTTCTTGTGAATTTATATGCTACAAAGTTTGAAATTCTAAAATCACTCCATAAGCACACTTCAAAGCTTTGGTTTAATAAATTGTACCTAAGTTTCCCCAATTCAAGTGCTATCGAAATAACTTGTTTCATTTGCATATCTAATTGGCATAAATCATTGGAAGAATTTCCATAATCATAAGAATATTGGCATCTTGATGTGTTTATCTTAAACATTTGGAATCTTAAGTTCATTGGTTATTTGCATCTTGTGGAATATTGTTGAAATTTACACTTGTATCGTTCAGCGTTTATCTTTCTTAAGATTGTATCTAAATATTGTTAAGTACTCTTGCTTTAAGGCTAATTCACAAAAGTACTTAAGCAACATAAAAAATCTTAATTTAATATAAATTTCACTCATCATCTTGCATCAAGCATACTAAGCCTAGATTTCATTAATAATTTACCTCCTAGAATAAGCTAGGTTGATAGAAACATAGGGAAACCATTCTCACTTAGCTTGAGGGGCCTTGGCAACTCTTCAGTGGTTAACATGGTGACCTTGTAGTCGTCAGAGCTACATTCTCTACAACACTAGAGGAATCAGGTGGTAAGAGCAAAAAGAAGGTATTGTTAACCAGGCCGTAACCTGCTTCCTATTGACCTCCTTCCCACAACCTACCTTGGAGCCCAGCTTCAAAATAGTTAAGGGAAGGTTACATTTAGATTAGGCATTTAACTAAAAATAACCAAGATCTCTGCATCGCACATAGGTCATAGGATTTGCATATCATTTAGGTTAGTCAAGCATCTTAAGCAATGGGTGTCCATCTGATCATTTGGTTCCAATTTACTATTAGCAAGAATTTGTGACTCCACTAAGGCACTGGTCTTATACTTTAAAATCAAATTGAATTAATAACCTTGCTTAAATTCACCAATTGGTTAGGCCACTCATCCGTGTCTCCTAAGCAATTTTGTTTCCAACTTTTTTTCCTTCATCCAATTCCATAGGGACTACCCCCATAGCTTGTTGTTGGGAGAGAACTAGAACGGAGTGGTCGAGGATTAGAGTGACAATGCTCGCCCTTAGCATTGTCGTGGTGCCTGTACAATATGGGCGACAACATGGACAAGGGGGCTTACAAGGCTAAGTTAGTGTACATCATGGACTTAATCGTAAACGTTATCATGCAATAGATGTTCATACAATGGGACTAGCTCATTTCACTTTATCTATCTAAAAGGACACGAAGGTCATGTGCCTCTAGCATCCTTATCGTTTTTACTAAACTTTGAGACATTTCTCAAAGGGAGGTTGTATGCAATGCCCCATGTTTTGGACCATGATCTTAATGTTGTTTTAAATACATGTTGTCACCATGTTTTGGACTATTCATGACATGTTTTAGAATATATGATGATTTGATTTGGATCAAGCACCAAATGGTAAGAGGCATGGGAAATGGAAAATGCAATTAGCATCAAAAAGAACCCAATATATGTTTATCATCAACTACCTAAATGAAGTGTTTATGAATTTCTTGGAGATATGGTTGCTAGCACACAAGGATATGGTGATGCATGAGGAACCAAGGACCACTCCTACCTCCCAACATTATGATGGTTTGTTTTAATTCTACTGAAGTTAAATGTAACTCCATGTGTTGCATGCTCATTATTGTTTATATTTTTCATATCTTTGATTTTGTATTTTCTTTAGTTAGTGGAATTGGTAAACTTTCCACCTATCACCGAGGACACTTGTGATCGAGTCAGTGGGACTACCACTATACTCATGAGCCTAGCACAACCGCCCACAAACCTCGCTGGACAAGTAAACTAAGTTTTGAACATGGGTGGGGCCCCTATATTCGTTGGAAAACACCTTCTAGTGATTGTTACATTATATGCTTATCACCAACATTTTAAAAACAACTTGATTTTAAATGCCATATCTCCTTGGCTCATTGGCCTTACATAGATCTACCAAGGCATTTTTTCTACAAAAGACAACTATTGAGAGAATCAATTTGCCACAATATTTTGTTGAATTTATCTTAAGTCTAGTCATAATTTCTACAATATTTTGTTAGGTTAGCCCCATTCAGGATTTATATGGTCATTTTTGGTCATCCTATTCGTGATTTATATGGTCTTGTTCGGCCATCCTATTTGTGATTTATATGGTCTTGTTTGGTAATCCTATTCATGATTTATATGGTCCTGTCTAGTCAGCCTATTCGTGATTTCTATGGTCTTGTATAGTCAACCCCATGTTATTGGCTCAAGATTAATTCCATGCTTTGAAAACTTTATCTTAAGCTCTCAGATGATGTTCCACCTTATGGGGTAGACCAATTTTTCCTAATCATCTCAAAGAAGGCTTCTTGGCTTGCCCAAATTGGGTTGTACCTAAAAATTATAGGACCGTAAACTTAACCTTAACTATGAATTGGATCAATTTGTGATCATAAACTGCATGAGAGATGCCTATAAGATGAAATTACCACTCCTCCCAAAAGGATTCATAGACCAAAAAACATCCACTCTCTCAACTATAAAACCTTATCTCCCCCTCTTATTCATCCAAATGAACAATTTATTTAACCAAGTGAATGTCGAATGACTTCCATTTCAACAAAATACCTTATGTAGACTCCTTGCGTATATCTCCAAGGTAATAAGAGCAATTTAAAGTCTCAAGCTACAATCCCATTATCCAATGGAAAACCCTTGATTACTATTTTAAGGAGTGCAAAAATAGTTTATTTTCCCTCCACCAAGTGCAGGGGGAAACATTGTTGATCTTGTCATTTAACATGGCCAATACTAGAAACTCTAGTGGCATCCCATTTTTAAATTAAATGGCATATTTTCGATGTGCCCTCCAACTATTAAATTCAATAACTTGCTTCCTATTGTTCCATCCAATGGCTTGCTTCCTTGGAACCCGCCACTATTAAATCCATCCGTCAAGGATTCTATGTTTTAAAGACACACCAATAAACTTGCAAACATAGATATAATATTCATATTACAATGACTTCCTTTTTGGAGCCCCAAAAGGACTTTATAGTTTTAAACTTCCTTCGAAAGTCTTCACAATTCTTTCGCAAGGTTGGATGGAGCTTCCTTAACTCTTTTTGTCAATGTTAATGATGATTTCTAGAAAATTGTATTGATGTCAAAGCAGGGAGAGGAAGAGGAATGAGGAAGCACAAATGTGGATGGCAAGACACCCCCCTCATTGAGGAAGTTATGGCTACAAATCAAAGACAAAGAGAGGGAAACTCTAGCAAAGTATTGCATGTGCTTAATGTAAATGTTACATATCTTCATGATAATAATTTATAAAGTATTAATATAATATAATGTGTGTTGTGGTATAGGATAAAACTCCCCTTCTACCCATGTTTTCCATCAAAACATATAAATAAATAGAAATAAAAATATCTTTTAAGTTCAAACATTTCTAATTCATTATTAACATATTAATCCAATATGGGAGTTAATATTCCAAAGTCTCCCAACATTTTTTTTCATTCTAGCATCAACTATATCTTTAAAAGTAAGTCAAATTGGAATTATAACTTTTTGAAACATAAATTAGCAACTTTGTATGGAATGATACACATGTTGATTAACTAGGGAACTAATAAGACAACTTTCATGATGTAATGACAATCGAATTCAGTTGTAGGATTTCTTTCATGCTCTCATTTATATATAATATAATATTGTTGATAACGTGAAGATGTGCAATGATTGTTTTAAGTGACTCCATTTGTTTTGTCAGCTGGAGAAAAAAAACTGCCGATTTTAATTAGAATGATCTGTGTTCCATCAAAGCTGTAGATGTTCCTTTGTTAACAATTTGCACTCCCTTTTTTTATTGATTTTTCTTTCTTCTCAACTTATAATCGTGTGGTTGTGGTTCCTTCCTTGACAATATTCCACGTAATTTGTAAATGTTCTCTCTTTGGCAATTTACATTTTGATTTTTTAACAACAGCATATTTGTGCTTCCTTCATAATAAATTCCTCCATCTTTTTTTAATAGTGTTTTGTAAATTATTATGTGTGGTTCCTTCATAATAAATTCCTCCATCTTTTTTTAATAGTGTTTTGTCAATTATTAGTAAACATTTTTCATTCTCTTGGCAATTTACATTTTTATTTTTTAACAACGGTATATTTGTGGTTCCTTCATAATAAATTCCTCCATCTTTTTTTAATAGTGCTTTGTCAATTATTAGTAAACATTTTTCATGACCCCTTTTGCCATCAATATAATTTCCATGGCAAAGTATGCACTTTATAGTAAAGACTTTCATTCATGATTTCAAACCGATCACAAAAATTTTGCCTGCCTTAATTTGAATTTTATTTCATCTAAATGTAGTAATGGCTTTTATACGAAAATGGAACAGGGTGTAAACTTAGAAGCCTTCAATTGAAGAGACCAAAAGAACTAATGGAATGTCACAAATTATTAAGTTCATTGTAAGGTAGTCGGAAAATTTTAAAAAAGAGAATGTTTGGAAAAGCACTAAGATAATGTATCCAAGGTGGAAATATATTGATCTTAATTCTATTATATTTTCTTATGAAAGTTTGCGGTGGAAATATATTAATTTTAATTCTATTATATTTTTTTATGAAAGTTTGTAAAGAGGTAAAAAAAATGGCATGAATGAAACATTGAATGGTGTTAAAATTGGAAATTAGGGTTATTTTCTACTTTAGAACAACTCATATAATGGAGATGTTTATTGCATCGGTTTCCTCTTTTCAAGAGGTCCAATTTTGATATAAAAATCATCTCATTTTGACAAGCAGAAGTGGAATTTTTAATTTATTCTCTCTCATGCACAAATTGTCAAGGTCGACCTTAGTCAAATAAAACCCAGGAGATGTGTCTCCACACCCTCAACGATTTGTATAAATAGGAGTCACCTCTCTCCTCATTTGGACATCTCATCTCATCACACATCTCTCTCTCCTCTCTTGATTGGTTCATACAGCTAGAGGAAAACCTCTCTCTTCTTCGCACATGTGGCAGGAGGCCAAATTTTTGGCACTATTTGCGGCTAAAAATTTTACGGTTACAGGGCAGCGTTGACCCTTGTTGGTTAACCGAATTTTGACTGTGTTTTGAAGGCAGAATTTCGATCTTTGGAGGCCGCATTTATTGGCACATAAATTGAGGAGTTTGGGATAGTTTTACTAGGGTTGACTTCAATGTTGACTTCAGATTTGACCACAGAAATTACAATAGTGTTTTTCTCTCCTTTGACTAGGTTTGATCGCACTGTTCTGGACTGAATTTGACTCTCCTGGAAGGCCGAATTGGATTGTTGTTGACCAAGCTGCTTGGAGGACATTTTGGTGCTTCTTTGACTAGCATTGACTTTCTGGTTAGGGATGCAATTAACTGTTGTTGACCACTAATTTTGATAGGATTGTGCTGGGAAAGTAATTTGATATTTGCAAACTCTCTCTTTGTTGAACTATTGAATAATAATAAGAATATTTGATAAATGGGATTTCCCCACATTTGGGTTATTCCCTGGCATCCGCCAAATCTTGTGTCCTCTTGTCTTGGCTTGTCTTCTGCACATGTTTTTATGTTCTATCTGCATTTACTATCAATGTGTTTCAGTTAATGTGATTGCTACTGGAAAAAATTGGGAATTGTCATTGGGCTAATAAGGAACATTGAAGTAAATTGTGCTAAAGCATAGAACATACCATTGTTATCTAAAATTAACATGGCATCAGAGTTCAGGTGAAGATAAAGCCTAAGCAAAAGTGAGAAAAAATAATCACTAAGGGAAGTTGTTGGACAAGAACTTGGAACTAGTACCAATGACGCTACATATTACTTCAAATATAAGGACAAGCTTAAAGAAAAATCCGACTATCATGCATGGAAGATGTCTCTAGATTTGACATTGGAAGAAAACGATGCCATGGACTATGCCAAAGGAAGACTAGTGGAGCCTTCTTCAAATGCATCTGCAGCTGCTCAAACAACGTACAACAAAGATGAGGTTAAAGCTAATAAAATTATTGTTAAGTATATTCACAAGCCTTTGGTTTTCTATATTTCTGATTTGGAAACATCTATGGAGATGTATGACACACTAGTTGAGATGTTGAAAGTAAATAATGAAAATCAAATTCTCTTTCTCAAGAACAAATTGAAATACATCAAGATGGATAGAGGAGAATCCATCCAAACCTACTTCATGAGGATTACCGAAATCAAAAATGATCTCCTATCTATTAGAAAAGTCATTAGTGACAGGGAGTTCACTCCAATTGCACTTAGAGGCCTTACAAGAGAATGGGATGTGTTTAATGCTACCATCCTCAACAATGATAGGATTACAGGATTTGATGAATTATTGGCTAGATGCACTCAAGAAAAAATAAGGATGATGGAAAGAGATAAGCCCTCGAATCGAAACAATCATATTGCCTTCTTCGCTCATGCTAAGAGGAAGAATAATGTTGGTCCAAGAAGACAAGGTCAAGGGTTCAAGCTATGATTCAAAGAAGGAAGAAAAGGAAGATGCTTCAATTGCAACAGGTTTGGACATTTTGCTAGAGAGTGTCCTCACAAGAAGGATACCCCAAGAGATGATGACAACCATAAGAACAACTACAAGGGCAATGGAAATCAAAGGAACAACAGGTTCAACAACAAAGGAAAGAGGAATGCTCCCTCTACTCGAAATGGAAATGGTCGTCCTCCCAAGAAACTCTAGGTATGAAGAAGTTAATGTTGGTGAAAAGCAAAAAGAATTTTATCTTTTTTCTGCCCTCACCACCGCCTCTCCTTCGGATACATTAAATCATTCATTGATTGATAGTGGTGCCTCAAAGCACTTAATTGGGTACAAAGAGGCTCTATCAAACTTGATTGAAAAGAACACAAATATGGAGATTATACTTGGGGATAATGCCACTTTTCCCGTGAAAGGAATTGGGATTGTCACTCTTCACTTAAATTAAGGTCAAACCCTTCATTTACAAAAAGTATTGTATGTCCCTGATCTAAAAAAGAATCTGGTCTATATTTCTACGATGGAAGATAAAGGTTTCGATGTGACATTCATTGATGGGAAGGTTTGTGTTTGGAAAAGGAACCCAAGAGATGCATTCACTCTTGGATTCAGGGTCGAAGGTCTCTATCAGGTTGGAGGGAGCCTGTTAGGAGCAATGACTTGTATTACTTCTCTTCAATCTAAATTATGGTAGAAGATTTGTTCACCTTCATTTCAAAGCCTTACCTGATGTAAGGAAGATGGTCACAGGTATGCTCGAATTTAACTTAGATAATGAAGGTGTTTGTCAAGATTGTGAAATTGGAAAACATACAAGGGAACCATTCCCCTCAAGTGAAACTCAAACTTCTGATATTCTTCAATTGGTTCATTCAGATCTATCAAGTATGTTTCCTGTGACATCTTTGGGTGGATATTTGTACTATGCTATTTTTGTGGATGACTTCTCTTGCAAAACATGGATCTATTTCTTAAAGAATGATGAAGTGTTAAAATGGTTCCGCTCTTTCAAAGACTTGGTCGAGAATCAAACGAGGAAGAAAATAAAAATATCGAGGACCGATAATGGGATCAAATATGAGTCAAATGTATTCAATGACAATTGTAGAGAAGCCGGCATTAAGAGGGAGACCACATTGCATATACTCTTGAATAAAATGGTGTTGCTAAAAGGACGAATCAAACCATCATAGAAGCCACCCAAGTCATGCTTCATGACCAAGGTCTACCGAAATTCTTATTGGGAGATGCTACCAACACCATTGTGTATGTTCAAAATAGATGCCCACATCAAGCATTGGACTTCAAGACACCCGAAGAAGTATTCACCAATAAGAAACTTGATGTTTCTCATTTTAGAATTTTTTGTTGTCCCGTATATTTTCATATGCCGAAAGAGAAAAGAAACAAACTAGATGCATCTAGGAAGAAATGAACGTTTGTGGGTAAAGTGAAACTTCGAAGGCATATAGAATCTATGTGCATGGTCAAAGGGAAGTGGAAATAAGTCATGATGTCACTTTCGATGAAGATTCTGCCCTTAGGAAAGTTTGAGGTCTTCGTATCCCTAGGAAGGACAATAATGATTGTGTTGCAAGAAAGCAGGATGAACCTCCGACTGATGACCCGATCCCTGATGTTGAAGGTCCAACCTCCTAGTGAGCCTTCTACTTCAAGAAAAAAACCTTTGTGGCTCAAATATACTCTTGAAGATGTTGAGAAACATATTGCACCGAGGGGGACATTTCATGAAAGCAATAAGTCGAACATGTACCAAGGGTACTTAGCTACCATGAGTACCATTGTACAACCTCAACGTTATACATTTGAAGAAGTTGTGAAACACCAAGTTTGGAAGGATGCAATGAATGAGGAATACAAATCAATCATGAAGAATGATGTCTGGGATGTGGTTCCTAGACCCAAGGACAAGTCTGTGGTCACTTAAAAATGGCTCTACAAGATCAAACATGGAGTTGATGGAAGTGCTGAAAAGTTCAAGGCCAGATTCGTTGCTCGCACCGGTTTCCCGATATATGATCATCCGTTCGATCACAACCCTTGCTACCTCACAAGGGTGGAGCCTACACCAGATGGATGTCATAACTGCTTTCTTACATGGCTCGCTTAAAGAGGAAGCCTATGTAGAACAACCCGAGGATTTCAGAGTTCAAGATCGTAACACACATGTATGCAGGTTGAGGAAAGCCCTCTATCGGTTGAAGCAAACCCCCAAGTCTTGGTATGAGAGGATTGATAGCTATCTTATGAAGTTGGAATTCACAAGGAGCAATGTTGACCCGAGCCTATACTTCAAGGTTGAAAAGGACAAGCCTCTCATTATGGTCCTTTATGTGGATGATCTCTTTCTGACAAGTGATTACCTTCTCATTCATCAATGCAAGAGGGAGTTGGCTTCCGAATTCGAGATGAAGGACCTAGCACTGATGCACTACTTCCAAGGGTTGGAGGTCTGGGAAAATCCATGTGAGATTTTCCTTTCTCAAGGAAAATACATTATGAAGCTACTTGAGAGATGTGGGATGGTGGATTGCAAGTCTATATCTACTCTGATGAAAATCAACTTCAAGAAGCTATGCGGAAGTGTTGTTGGGCCCTGATTAGTGAACCCTTCCGAGTATCGTCAACTTGTGGGGTGCCTAGTGTTCTTGGTAAGCGCTCATCCTAACATATGCTTCGTTGTGAACACGTTGAGTCAATTTATGGTCTAGCTTCATCACATTCATTGGATTGTTGCTAAGAATCTCTTGAGATATCTCTGAGGCACAATCCACTATGGACTGAGATACACTACCGGGAACTTGAGGCTATATGGATATTCAGATGTTGATTGGGCTAGTAGTGTGGTATATCGTAAGAGCACGTCTGGGTGATGCTTCTCTTTGGGGTCTGCTTCAATATATTGGATGAGCAAGACGCAGAAATCAGTTGCTTTAAGCATCGTCGAGGCCGAATACATTATTGTGAGTATGGTCTGTTGTGAAGTTGTTTGGTTGAGGAAGCTCTTTAATGAACTATTTGAGCATGAGTTGGATACCACAGTGATCGTCTGCGACAACTAAAGTGGGATTCTCCTATCAGAGATTCTCGTGTTCCACGATCACTCCAAGCACATTAATATCAGGTACACTTTATCCGGGATATGATACAACGGGGAGAAATAAGGCTCCAACACGTTAGAATAGATGAGCAGGTCGCAGGCATTCTCAAGAAGCCTTTGGGGAAGGTCAAGTTCTTAACCTTCCGAGAGAGACTTGGAGTCATGGAACGACCATCTTATGAGGGTCTCGTATGAGTTGGACATTGAGCGTTAGGAGCTCCTGGGGGCTTGGGGTACTTCTTGGAGCTATGAATGACCATAGGGTGAGTGGTTCACCTTCCCCTAATGGTGCGCTAAATACAGGGTGAGTGGTTCACCTTCCCCTGTGATACCCCATGATGGTTGACGTGTGTAGGGCGAGTGGTTCACCTTCCCCTGCCATTGCAGACACGTAATAATAATAATATCCATTTTTAAGGTCACAGCCAAGCCAGACACCAAATTGGTGTATGAGACCCCCTTGTTTATGAAACAAGGGACCCACCTCCGCACAGCAATTTGACTGCTAAGTCTACGAAGACATACATACTCTACCCCCCTCTAGTTTTGAACATGTGACCTCTTAGGAGGAAACACATGCTCTTAACCATTAGGCCCACTCAAGTTGTATGTAGGGTGAGTGGTTCACCTTCCCCTACCATTGTGTACACATGTATGTAGGGTGAGTGGTTCACCTTCTCCTATGGCATATGAGCAGGATGAGTGGTTCACCTTCTCTTTTTGATGCCCCAGCAAACATCCTACCCATGGAGTCTGGGACTCATGAGAAGTAACTCTCATATGGCCAATGAGTTTGGAAAAGTGGTTAGGGACCATAGCACTACCGATGGCCGCATCATCTACTATCGTACTCCCTATGATTAAGATGCATGGTGTTCAACAACTTGATCTAGGATTAAGGACCGACTTTTTTCAGTGGAGAGTGGTAAGGTCTTGTGACTCACTCTCGATCACTTCATTATTACTTCATGGTTCAGTAGAGCACAGCAGTGATGACAAAGATGGTACATGATGATAGGATGGTTTGATGACAGTAGATGGATTGGCAGGTGGAATTCTCCCTAGGTGAGAGGGAGTGTTAAAATTGGCAACTACAGCCAAATTCCACCTGAGGACGGCTCATATGATGGAGATGATTATTGCATTAGATTCCTCTTTTCGAGAAGTCCAATTTTGATATAAAGCTCATCTCATTCTAACAAGCAGAAATGGAATTTTGAATTTATTCTCTCTCATGCACAAATTGTCAAGGTCGGCATCAGTCAAATAAAACCCAAAAGATGTGTCTTCACACCCTCAATGATTGTATAAACATGAGTGACATCTCTCCTCATTTGAACATCTCATCTCATCACACCTCTCTCTCCCCTTTTGATTGGTTCGTACAGCAAGAAGATAGCCTCTCTCTTCTTCACATGTGGCAGGAGGCCGAATTTTTGGGATGGTTTGCTGGCCGAAAATTTCAGGGTTACAGGGTAGCGTTGACCCTTATTGGTTGACTGAATTTTGACTATGTTTTGAAGGTAGAATTTTGATCTTTGGAAGCCGCAATTATTGGCATGAAAATCGAGGATTTTGGGATAGTATGACCAAGGTTGACTTTAACATTGACTTCAGATTTGACCACAGAAATTACGGCAGTGTTTCACTCTCCTTTGACTGGGTTTGACCGAACTGTTTTACGCTGACTTTGACTCTTCTGGAAGGCCAAATTGGAATGTTGTTGACCGAGCTACTTGGAGGACATTTTGGTGATGCTTTGACCAGCGTTGACTTTCTGGTTAGGACTGCAATTCACTGTTGTTGACTGCTGATTTTGACAGGACTGTTTTGGGCAAGTAAATTTGATATTTGTATTCTCTCTCTGTTGAACAATTGAATAATAATAAGAAGATTTTATTAAAATGTTTTCCCCACATTGGGGTTTTTCCCTAGCATCCGCCAAATCTTGTGTTCTCTTGTCTTGGCTTGTCTTTTGCACATGTTTTTATATTCTATCAATGTGTTTAAATTAATGTGATTGCTACTGAAAATAATTAGAAATTGTCATTCGGTTGATAAGGAACATTGAAGTAAATTGTGATAGAGCATAGAACATATCATTGTTATCTAAAATTAACAAATGGTCACTATCATTGGTGCAAATAGACATTAGGGGAATTTTGAGGTCTAAAATGGGCTCCTAAAAAAATTATACAATAATAGTGGAAATAATAAAATAAGATTACATTACATCATCAAATTTTAGAAGGAAACAAATAAAAACTAGTTTTTCAACTTGTATTTTCAACTTATCTTTCTATGGGTTTACTCAAATTTTGAGTAGCAGCACTCATTGGATACATAATTTGATTCATCATCCAAAGAGTACTCATGTTGCATACTTTCGATGAACCCTACTACATAAAAAATGAGAAATACATTAAAAAAAAACGTGATTGCAATCACATTTTTCATATATTTCTCATTTTTCGTGTAACAAAGTCCATCAAAAGCATGCAACATGGGGTACTACTTGGATGAGAAATCAAATTTTGTACTCTTGCTCGAAATTTGAGTAAAACCATAGGTAGATAAGTTGAAAATACGAGTTGAAAAAATAGTTTTATTATTTTATTATTTTATTATTTTATTATTTTTTAAATTTTTTATTTTTTTACTCCTAAAATGGTGAATCGTCCCCCCTGGTTGACATCATCATCTCAAATCATATTGGTTCTTATAAAGTTTAATTTGGTTGTACATTTTTCTGAGTCCGATTTTAGACCTTGAAATTCCCCTAATGAGTGTTTTTCTGAATTGATATGGTTTATATTGGCATAGTTATACCTTTGTGATTTCACTTGACAACTTTTATGTTTTGCAAGTTATTCCTTTGTGATTTCACTGGACAACTTTTATGTTCTGCAACAAGGGATCAAAAGGGAGAAATGAATATACATAAGACTTTTAGAAGTTCCAATTGTTTATCAAAGGTGAGAAAGAGGTAAAAGATAAATGGTGAGGATAAATGTTGTTGTACAGGTTTTGAAATTGCATATATTTTATGATTGTAGCATAGATATTAATGAATAAAGATGTACAATAATGGAACTTTGACTTTGAACAATAAAAGTTCTACAAACAACATGGATGAATCCACATGCATGCGCACATGTTTGCCTTGCAATACTTGTTGAGTAGACAGCCCCTCTCACTACAAAGCATACAATGCAGTGGTAGAACACATGCAGATTGAGCATTGCAATGAATGATCTTTATCCTCATCCAAATATAAATTGTGTTGGGCATGGGCATGTGCACTCTTCACAGGTAAACTTCATCTCATCCCAGCACAAAGGGCTCTACAGGGTTGATCACCCCACTAGTTGGGAAGAAACAAGGGCGCAGTGGGCCCCCCCATTGAGGTTTTAAGGTCAAAGCCCATGAAAGAAATTTTGGGCCAATTTTTTATCCATGTGCTTTTCTAGCCAATAGTTTTTTTCTGCTCATTGTAATCTATTTGCAAATAATGGATTAGGGTTGTAGTATAATCCAAAATTAACTGCGTATTGTTTTGGATGCCACGAAATATTTATATAATGGTCAAGTTAATATTTTGAAGAAGAGATAAATGTGGCTCTAAGTTTTGTTAATTTTCTAGTTAAGGATTTTCAAGGTAAATTTTATGCACTATGAAAGTGTCATTGATATTTTGGTTTTAGATACTGTTAATATTGTTTTTCTTGTTAATTTTATATCTTCAGATTTTTTTGTATTGTTTTTCTTGTATACCCTTACTGAAATCTTCAAATGAGAGTATTTATTTTTTTTCCAAAACCAATAAAACCATGAAAAAGTTATGAAAATAAAGAAGCTTTAAAACAAAAGGAAAATTACTATGAATTGGCCAAAAGTTTAGAATTTTTTTCCCTAGAAAATGTAAATAGCCACCATACCACCCAACCTTAAAACATATATAAATTAACAAATATAATGAATATAATCCAAAAAAAAATATAAAGAATTTGTTAAACTAATTGTCATCAATATTATTAAACATGTGATTACTAATCCAAATACCCTTATATAATATATACTAATTTTTGGTAACAAGAAATACATCCCTCCTTATACATCTCCATATGGTTGTGATTCTTAATGTTAATATATTTTATTATGTTGGATGACACTCATAATGGTCTATAACTCTAATGAAAACCTTTCGGGTTTTTTTTCGTGAAAACATATTTCAAAACGCTTCCCATATGGTTGTGATTCTTAATGTTAATATATTTTATTATGTTGGATGACACTCATAATGGTCTATAACTCTAATGAAAACCTTTCGGGTTTTTTTTCGTGAAAACATATTTCAAAACGCTTCATAATTTACAATGCTGTAGAATAAGTGAGACTCTTATCTCTAAGAAATTAATATTTTGTTGTGGAAATGCCCTTCAGGATATCGGTAGCTACAGTTTCAGGTGTTAGAAAATGTTACACAATTCGAACTATCATTGGAAACTCCTAAACATTAATAAAATGAGGACAATTTGAACAGATGATAAGCATATGTTTCACACGAAAGGTGCTCCAAAACGCATAATATTGTGAATTTAGTGACCTGCACTGCTCTCTATTCTACTTACAATCCACATGCATCCTCGCGGAGCCCATATCCAGAGTGCTGGAATATTTGTTCACTAAAGACTGCCGAAGGTGGTCAGCACCACATAAAAATATCCCTCTGCTGAGACAAAGTTGAAATGCATGTCTCAAAAACTGATTCAGGCAAAGGCTAATTGTTCATGATACCAAGCCTCTTGATAGAGGACCTAGTTTATCCATACATGTGTTCTCGGGGTTTGATCTCATACGTTTTGCCGGTGGTGAATTTGTTCCATCTTCGGCCTCTGGAATTGACCCTGACCCACAACGACGGGGGGTCTTTTCGGTGTTTGCCACAACTTCAGAGTTGTTGTCAGCGACCACCACAATCGGCAATGATTTGTCACTGGCACTCACAGCTGGAAGTGTCCCATGGACACTCTTATCCCCGCTTTGCCCCGTCTCAATTCTTTTGGCAGGAAATGATCGAGAACCATAATCTTCAACATCAGAAGACTGCTCAAAGGGAGCTGCAGCAGCAAACGGATTACTTGAACGAGGGGCAGATAGGCTTTGACTCTTGAATGAGCTATCTGTTTTTTGTTGCTCTTCAAACATCTTCTGTAGGTATTTTCCATGTTCTTCTATCTTTAACTGCAATGCCCTCTGGACCTGCACTAGCACAGAAGCTTCATTTGAAACTGAATGTAACAAGATTTGAGCCATGGCATATATAGTAAAAGCGTAGTTTTGAAATACAACCAATCTATGGAGCATAAGTACCTCAAGCTGCTCGTGTAACTTCTTTTGCATCTCCATCTGTAACCGCAATGCCTCCGTAATTTGCATTCCCCTGTCACAAAAAAACAAATCACAACTGCTGTTGATCATTCATTTTCTAATGAAGAGCCACCCTGGAAGGCCATGAAACAAATAACAAAAAACCATTTTACAGTTAACAACATGTATGCCAGTAGTCACAATTTCCGAAAGTATCAGAACTCAAAAGTGGGATACATTTCTTTACAATCAACTGTTCGCAGGATTTTTGGGTCAGGTGCATAGCTGGTTAACCTTAATGTTCTCCTGTCCCAAAATGCCTTTTGGTTCTACGACTAGCAGACCAATTTGTGACGTGTCCTCCCATCCAGACATGCTTGTTCTTTGAAGATTTAGCTAGAAATATGACCTTCTTGCCACTACAATGAACATAGTTGACTTAAGGCATTTACTTTACATAGTTAGCTTGACTTCCAGGCATTTACCCCACCAAATATCGTTTTCTTTTACACAGCTTGTCTTCTAGGCATTTCTTTTAACCATAGCTCGAGCAAAGATTGATATGGTTATTCCTCCTTGCCAACAAGTTGTCACTTTTACATCTTGGTCAAGCTGTTCCGTAGAAATTTTTGTAATAACTATGGCTTGTGCCTTTAAATATAGGCTAAGCCACCTGGTTTGTGTTCAATGACACAGTAATTTGGAAATATTTTGGTGCAAAAATACTATAAAATTTACCATTAAGTTTGACAAAGAGATTACATTAATGTCAATGAGAACAATGATATAACCACCTGAAGACATAATAATATATTGATCAAATACATGTAAGCATAATCTATCTATTAACGTTTGCTTACTATAGGAACAATTAGCCAATAAGTACTTGTATATATACCCCACAAAACCCTATCCGTCTCTTCCTGCTCATCCATCCCCCACAAAACCTTATCCCTCTCTTCCTGCTCATCCATGGCCACCGTCAAAGGAAGGAGCTCAAGCGCACACTTACACCCTTCCACCCAAACTGCAGCAGCATTCAAAACCCTCACGAATGCGACTGCAACAAAATGAAAAACCCTAAAGAAATGGACTGGAGTTCCACTTTGTAAAGACATTGGAAGCTTCACCCCACTTGATTGTGAAATCAAGGATTCCTGTTGGCAAATTTCTCGTACTTGTAAACACAACTCTCATAAGAAAATTTAATGGGACATGGCCAACTCAAAGGCCCTCGAAGCATGGGTAAAGATTCACTAGTATCACTGAAAGTCCGGCAAGCCATTTTTATTGAGGAAAAAGGATTTTAGTATTTTACCCTATTTTCTTTGAACACGAAGAATACAAGAATAAAGTTTTCAGAGGAGTTCCATGGTCTTTATGGGCTAAAGGTCTATATCTCAATAATTGAGTGTTAAACATCAATGCAGACGATGACATATCAACAGCAATCTTTGCATGGTTCAACTCCCATTTCTCCAATTGATTTTGTGGAATGTAAGATAAGGAATTGGAAAACATGCTGGGGAATGCCATTGATTTTTTGGCTGCTCCGAGTTGCTCTCTTAGGAAGAGGGCGCATAAGCGTTGAAATGGATTCCTTGCTAGATGTGTGGGGGAGGATCCCTTACACCCCTACGACAGATTCGTTACTTATGATAATTGGCACCTGTTTTTCCTCAGCGTTAGGCTATGATGAGACCAAATTCACCCAGAGGCATACCCACACCAGGATTGCATGGGAACCACAGTATTGCCAATCTGGATTAGATTTCACAGAATTTTTCTATTTTTCAACGGATATATCAGAGACCTACTACATGAAATTGGTGGTCCAAAAACTCCTTATGTAGATGTGCCACATGAGATATTCAAAAAGAAACTAAATAAAGTCTCATCCTATCAACTAATATAACCATTTAAAACCAACAAGCGTATGCTAATGTAAAATCAAGAGATCGGGATTATGCCCGTGCTTTGTAAAGAACCCCAAAAGAAAAAATTGTAATATATTTCACCCATGTAATGCTAGTGTCCCTGTTTCGAAAGAGCATCTGCCGCTAGATTTGTCCCCTGTAAATTATGAGAAAATGTGAGCTCTTTAATTTTTAGATCCTTTATCCAGTGCATCCAGTTTCAAAGGAGTGGAGGGGGCGAAGGCTGAGCATTCATTAACCCAATCTCATAAATATGCTTACAGCTCGATTGCATATTGGCAATCTATTGATTAAAAATTAAAGGTCACGACTCATCAGAAAAGGGTGCCCCTACCAGGATGCCTATGAGCGTGATGGAGTTTGTTGAATTTGATCTTCTTGATTGGTTGCCCATGCTAATGACAGAATGTTTGGACTGAATGAGTATTAACAAATGAAAGAAACATTAATGGCAGTTTTTAAAATAGTAAAACAATACTTTAAAACACATTAAAAATAACAATAACAAAATAAATTAATGCTTGCTATAATTAAAATACTTCAATTTACACTTTAATTTTACATAACCTTATATAGAGATATAAAGTAACCCAAGATACTACAAAGAAGAATAAAAAAAATAAAAATATAAAACCTTTTAGTACCAGTTCCATGCTTCATATGGAGATGAACAGTAAAAATTAATTTACATTTTAGTACAAGAAAAAAAATGTAATTTCTTCAATACTTTATATAAAGATGACAGAAATAATAATATTTATATTACCTGATACCTAATTCATTCTTAAAACAAAAATATATTAATAACAAAAAATATTTCCCTTTCAACCATAAGTAAAATATTTTGATGTCCATATTAAATAACATAATTTTATATCTACTTTATATAGACAAAGTAAAGTAATTAAAAATAATAATAATAATAATAATAATCTTATATTTTCACTTTCCATAACCAGGAAGATGTGTAATTTATTTCATTTTTAACATGGAGTTGATATATAAGATTTTTAAAATATCAATAACAAAGAAAAATTTATCATGAGTTATAAATAAATATTTCAATATGCAGATTGAATAAAAGATTTTAACAAGAAACATATATAGAGAGAAAAAATTGAAAGAATTATTATTTTATTAATAGCTTCTTTCTAATTCAATATATGAAGAAGAATTGTAATTCTTTCAAAGTTTAATATTATGTAACATTTTAGAAAATATTAAAAAATAAATAAATATATGCCTACAGGAAAAATATGAGGGCGCATGTTTTAACATTTTAATGTGGAGAGCATGAATTATATATAGAATGTTTCAATGTCAATTACATTTATATTATATCAGCGTAGATCCATTTTAACTCTAGATCTACCAAGCGTTGAGAGGGATCAAATCTCTTTTGACTCTAAAAGAGGTTTGCACCTCAAGGGATTCGATCCCTCTCAGCACTTGGTAGATCCGGAGTTAAAATGGATCGAGGTTGGTTTTAAAATGTAATAAAAAAATTCAAGTCCGTATATATATACATATATAGGCATAGTGTAACTTACACACGAAATAACTTTTTTTTACGGATATCCGTCGATATAATTTCAAGCAAGACTGTGATTTTTTGTTGTTTAAAATACTTTTTTGAATGCATAAATGGATTCATCGCCTTGAAAAACCCCTAGAGCACTTGAATTCTACAAATTAAACAATTTAAACTCTAGTTTTCAAAAATCTTTGCAAAAACTTAATTAAAATTAACCAGAAAAATTGCCCTAAAAAAGGTTATTTCGTCTATAAGTTAGACTAAGCATATATATATATATATATATATATATAGAGAGAGAGAGAGAGAGAGTAAACAACTTAAACTCGTGTTTTTTAGAATTTCCACTGGAACTTGGTTAAAATTAAACAGAAAAAATGGCCCTGAAAAACGCTATTTCGTCTATAAGTTAGACTACGCCTATATATATATATGAAAAACAATTTAAATAATAAAGATATATATAACATTAAAAACAATTTAAATAATGATGATTCATATTGATATTCATGAAATTTTAAAACTTCATGTTTAAATTTAGTTAATAATCGTATGAAGACTTGGTGCAAGCCAACGACAACGATCAACCTGCCAAGTGCATGTGGAGCAGCCAGCAATGTGCACTTGGATTCATTCCAACTAAAGGATGGAAATGTGGCCAAAGAGTTATCACTTCAAGGTGCACATAAAAAGCACATTGAATTCACATCATTTGAGCTTTCACCTGCGTAGGCGTCAATCACATCACATTCATACTGCAATGACAGATCCAAAGAGAATGATAGTTGCCATTAATGGCAATTCTGATCTGATACGTATCACACTAAAACTAGAAGAGGTTCTGGAATATTCCCATTATGAAGAGTGATTTATGCAAGGAAGAAAAAGGTCGTTGAGCAAGAGGGAAAACACTTGAGGGATAGTTTGAGAGTCACCAGGCAAACTGAAGAACCAAGCCCTCCTGGCCTAGCCCCACCTTAACCCCCCCCCCCCCCACTTCTTTGTCTTTCATTTTCATGTCGACGGTTCTTTCTCAGTGAAGAAGCTTTGTATGAGGTGTGCTCTTATAGTCAAGGATGCTTGCTTAACCCTGAAGGAGTCAATTCTTTCTCACCATCAACATTATCACGTATACAACATTGTCGTGCATTTAGGTTTCTCAATTGAAGTTCGTTCTTAATTATGGTTTATCTTTGGTTTGTTCATTATGTTCAATACTTCCAGGTTTCAGTTATTGCTAGTTATTCCCTTCTTTCTCTCACCACATTCTCTGCTCTCCCTACTCGCTTGCCCACCCCTTCACCCTCTTCTGCTTGCAGAATGCCCTCCCCTGCCTTCTTGCACCATGCCAATGAAGTCTTCCTAGGGCAAGGGAATTTATTTTAAAGAGATTTTGGATGCCAGACTGCAAACCTTTGGCCAACCCTATAGTGCGACATTTAAAGTTATCTATTGATTTAAATTATCATTTGGTTGATCCATCTTTGTATAATCAATAAATTAGTCTCCTTATGTATTTTGTGAATAAGCATGATATTTGTTTTGTGGCGAATTCTTTGAGTCAGTTGGAACACTACCAAACATGTGCTCAAATATCTAAAGGGCATAGCTCATTATGACATGAGGTGTATGGGAGGACAGTTGTTACATGGACTTGTAGATTCAAATTGGGCATGAGATAAAAGCATAGGGAAAAATATTTTTGATCACCGATTTGGCTTGGGATTAAGTATGATTCGTTCATGCAAAAGGAAGTAGGTAGTGGTTGGACTCGATTGAGTTGAAGTATATGCTAGTGTCATGGACAGAATACTTCTAGACATTGCTTCAGCGTGGGAATAGGTATGATAACCCAATTCAACAACTAGGGGGCAATTGCACTCAGTTCAGCAGAACTACAGTGTATGGCAATATCATCAACATGTTGCGAGGCCATTTCGCTTCGCAAGTTTATTGCAGAGTTGACTGATCGAATGTTGAAGATCCTATTGTGCAATGTGTACTATGCAAATCAAGGTTATGTAATGCCCTCTCCCAATTGATTGGCTAAGGAAGGACAAAATAGACTATACAACCCCATAGGCTATAGTCTTGATAAAGGGGTTAAGCCCAATTTTTCCAATGTTGGGGCAACATAGTGTAAATGTTGGGTCAGTTGGGGCAAAAACAACCCCAAAATTGAGGGTTGCATCCACAACCTCTCACATTTGGAAGCCCATGCAGAAATCTATAAATAGAGGAGAGCTGGAATCAAATGATCAGCATCAAATTAGATCAAATACATCTATTTTCTTGAGTTGTAGCTATAAGGGTTTTAACTTTTAAGACCCCATTTCCTCTATTAATTTCGATGGTGAAAGATTCCACCCTAGTTAGTAAATTTATCCATTTATCTTCTATTACCATTTGCCTGGAAATTTGTGGGAGCTAGCAATTGTTTGGTCAAATAACAAATTGCTGGAAAATTTTGAGGCAAAGTGCGGCACTCTTGAGGTATCTCACTGACATTCAGAAGCAATTTGAGGTATCTGGGGGAACTCGTTGACAATCTAAGGCAATTCAGGCATCCTAAGGTAATACACTGACATTCTGAGGCAATTATGGCATCTTGAGGCAACCCGCTGGCAATTTCAGGAAATTTGGGCATCCTGAGGCAAATCATTAGCAGCGTGAGACAATTCGAGAGTTTGGATTTTTGAAGATAACGTGGATCCTGCAGCTAAAGTTAATGCTCTGAATCTAAGGTCGTCCATAGAGGAAAGTTTCAACAAGTGTCCCTACGGCTTCTCTGTCTCTACGGTTTTGCACAGGGAGAAGGTTCGGTCCTTAAGGCAAAAGTGGTCTAGCGATTAACAAGAGTTTTGTCCATGCAGTTGTCCATAGCTAGGGAACTCGGTCCATGAGGAAGTAAGACTAGGTTATGTCAGTACGCAGTAAACTAGCATATAGATTCTCTATATTGGATATAGCATAAGATTACATATTGTTTTTAATAAGGATGTGACCTTGCAAAACTATATTGGATGAATTGTGGGTTGTATACAATTTTTGTTACATTGAGGAGTAAGCCCTAGATCAATGCGATTTTATTGAAGAAATATATTGTTGTTAAACTCACACTGATTTACAAAAAGGTATCTTGTTTTTTATGTATATTATTGTTTATTTTTATTGAAAAAAACCCTAGCTAAGAACAAACCCTAAGGGCAAAAATTATCCCAAGACAGTTACAGTGGTATCAGAGTTGTGTGTCATGCCAGCTTGTGAGTGCATGAACCTTGTATGCTTCCCAAGTATACTAGCAACGTTATAGTAAGAAAAAAAAGGAACACCCATCATTCAACTATGGGAGACAAAGTAGGGAAAGGAGGACAAGAGCCTAGTGATCTCTTGCCGGAAATAATTCTAGAGCAGCAACAAATGACTAATATGCATGTACAAGGGCAACAGCAAATTACCCAAGGGAAGCAACAAATGACGCAGCTTGTTGTCTAGGCTATAAACAGTTCGGTTAATAATGGTTTAAATGTTAGTAACAGGACTGGTGCTTAAGGGAGCAACAACCATAATCCTGGTTCTTCCAATATTGTTGATCAAGCAAACAATGGGGAAACTAGTGGAAGAAGTCACAGACCCTTGCTTCCTCAATTTTTAGATAATCAGACAATAGCAACCCAAGGAACAGCGAAACAAAATGGACTCTTTAATGAATAATTTCAAGAATATGCAACACTAGAGGAGAATACACGAGCAACCATGTCTTTCCAAGAATTCACAACATCAAATACAAAAATAGACCCAGGGGACAGCAAAATTCTAATCGAATGTGCAAGGTAAGTAAACAATCCATCCCTTCTTTTTATGGGTCATCTAAATGTTCAGCAAAAGCTTGGGTGCGAAAATTTGACACCTACTTTAGACTCAATCAGATGCTAGAAGAAAACGTTATCCAATTTGCCACATTCTATTTGGAAGGAGAAGCACATGAATGGTGGTATCATGGACTAGTTACGTTAGGGCATGCAAACATCACTTCTTATGTAGACTTTACACAGAGGTTGATAGATTGATTTCATCGAAAGACCCCGGATATACACTTTAGAGAGCTGGCACAACTCAAACAGAGAGGATCACACAAAGAGTATATCACAGAATTCAAACAAACCAGAGTCATGGTGACAGACATATCTGAAGAAAAGCTAATCATGCTCTTCACAGAGGGATTATCTGAACCCTTACAGGGTTGGGTTAAGGCATTTAGTCTACAACCCTACAGGACGCCATCAAGAAGACTCAAGATATGGGAAATGAAACAACCAAATCTAAGACCTCCGCTCTTCACAGAGGGGCTGGGTTAAGGCATTCAGTTTGCCACACTACAGGACACCATCAAGAAGACTCGAGATATGGGAAATGCAACAACCAAATCTAAGACTTCGCCCAAGCCTTTCATCCCTCAAAAACACAAGCATAAAAATCCCTTTCAATGTAGACCAAGAAGGACAAGTTAGACGAGGAAACCTAAAGCGAGCTAAGAAGAAAGAAACTATGTTTCACTTGCAAGGAACCATGGGAGCCATGACACCAAAGATTAGGCATAGGAAAAATTCATCCCATTGAAGTTGTCTCTAACAGCAAGGATGAAGAAGAGCCCACCCAAAATGATAAGCCTAGCAACCCAAGGGAAGAACAACCACAAGAGGAGGCTAAAGAGGAAGAAAAACCCCACGAGGAGAAGAGACCAACGACCGAAGGTTAATATTGCTTCTCTATCAGGAACCCCCATGTATACACCTTTAGGACCAAGAGAGTTATCAAGGGACAACGCACCACAACCTTGGTTGATGGAGGAGCTACACACAACTTTATTGATGCAGCATTAGTGGTAAAAAGAGGTCTTCCCATAGAAGAATTCTAAGGCCTTGATGTGATAGTAGGGGATGGGTACAACTTGGACTACACAAAAGTAATTCCAAGTTTGAGTGTCACACTCGGTAATTACAGTTTTACTAGTGATTTTTATGTAATAGATCTTGCATATATCAATTTAGTGTTGGGGGTTCAATGGCTATATTTGTTGGGAAAAATCACTATGGACTACCAAACAATAGAGATTGAATTCAAAGCATCGAATGGCAATAAAAGAGTATTGAGAGGCATGACTAATGGCAGCGGACAAGTTGTTTATGCCAAAAGAATAGAGGCCATATTTAGACATGGAGACATATATTATGCTATAGAACGTTTGATTACAAGCCAAAAAATTATTGATTTTTCAAGTGCAATAAAGACGAGCATAAATTTTTGCTACAAATAATTACTTCCAATGATCGTATTCTTGCTTTAGCAAATTCCAAATCATTAAACAATTATACTTCAGAAAATTTCAACCATAAACACAATGCAGCAATAGAGATCATAGTAGAATAAGCATGCACAACCAACACAAAAAAATTACGCTAGGAAAACCCAACCTCCAGAAAAAACCAACAACCTTTTATTAAGATAAAATTGTCTAATTCAACAAATGTACAATCCAGTGTTACTTGGAAGCGGGAGCGGGAGCGAAAAACGAGTGCGGGAGCGATATTTTCAGAAGCTCCCGGTTTGGGAGCGAATCCCGAAGTGATTTTAAAAAATATATATATATATATATATATATAATATATTTATTTTTTATATTTT